>VXCM01003114.1:0-59816 GCA_014773175.1 Lucifuga dentata | reverse complement strand
CTGAGGACCAGGCAGGCAGAAATGGCAGGTGAGTGGCTGACCAGACATGCAGAACTGTGACAGAATATATTAGGCTCAAACATGCAAAGGAGCCGATATGGACCTTTAAATCTGACATTTCTTAATTAGTGGAAGGAAATTATTTAAAATTATTTTTAAAATGCTGACAAAAACTATGCAGAAGCAGATGATGCATTTTCTGACCCACCTTCTGTGAGCACGCTGGTCATGTAGACGCCTCTAAGTGAAGTAACAGTGGTGAAGTCAGTGTCACTTCCTGTCGTAGTGTAAAGGTGACGCTCCAGAGACTTTGAGAACACAATTCCTCTGTCATCTGACACATAGATGGTTCCCACGCGAGAATCTAGCCAAGATGACAGGTTTGGAAACCATATTTAGCAAGGCATTCTGTATGTTAATACAGTTTTGATACCCACAGAGAAATTCTCTCTTCAGGACACTTCAGCACAATGGCTGCTTGAAGAAGGATTTGATGTCATCTCTCTCATCATGGTCATTGTTAACCATCAGCATTATTAGTAATTACATCATTGTCATTATAGTTATCATCATCCACCATAGTCATTGGTTCTAACCTCCAGGGTCATCTACGTGCATGAATATCATGTCCTGATTGGCTGCCAGGATGGAGTAGAACTGCTCATGGTTGACTGTAGGAAGCTGAGCCATATTCCATACCTCACCTCCATCCAATGACACATGGATCGTACGCTCTGTACCCTAACAGATGCACACATACATACACACACGCACGCACACGCATACATACATACAAACAGAAGCACAAACATGAGAAGAAAATAGTGACAATTAGTGGGAATTTCTTTTTTGAGATACCTTTGTGTTTTCTCCTATGTTCTGTTTCCTCACAAAAGTATATTTTTGTGTTTCTTTATGGGGACCCTGTGACATTTAGGTGGTCACTATTAGAAAAACAAATGTCAGAATAAACGTGAACAAAATTCACCCCTATCTTCTACAACTGGCATCTGTTTAATTTCAAGCCGGTTTGCTAAAAGTGTTTACGTCCCGCAGTAATCAATCTGGATTTTATTTTTCATATTTTAAATGTAAATCTTAAATTTTTTAAAGTATTACATAAGTTTTCTTACTTAAAACTGCATGAAAAAAATTGATAGGTTTGATAGGTTGTTGAATAGGTTTTAAAAGGGATTTGAAAGAATTTGGATTTCATACTGGATTTTAATTTGATAAAACAGTATTGAACCCTCAGCCCTACACAGACAGACGTGTACAGATGTATGAATAAATTTGGACAGAGATGTATTCATCAAATACAGAGCACAGCAGGTCACAGAAACACACACTGATCTTTGAAGCAACTGCATGTCATCTGATATTAAATTCACACACATATGCAAACTCTTAAAACAGATGTTCACATCTTAAGATAAAAACACACACATACTGTGCCCGTCATGATGGAGGCAAGAACGAAGCGCCCTCCCAGTACAAAAGAGTAAACTCTTGTTGCGATTATGCTGAAACTTCTTCCATAGTCCACCGTCTTTCTTAGCTCCAACATTCCCTTATTATCTGACAGAGAGATGTTGAGGTTACTACTACATTTGTTACAAATATACTGCATATGACTGATTTTATTGCATTTACTTACTGCATGATCCATTGGAGTTTGTTGTAAAGTAGATACTATTCTTAGGACCCCTGTTGAAAGAGAAACAATAAAGGACAGAACTAAAGGAAAGGAAAAGACCACATTTGAGTCTCAAATACTGCAACAGTTGAAAGGGTGTTTGACTTCAACTGTAAATCCACTTTTGGAGTGAGCAGTGATCAAAGTTTATGGTTATGTTGTGAGAGCCCTGTGAGTGAGGGAACGACTCCAGGCTCGACTCCAAGCCCTGTGGTGCTGTTAGCTGCCAAAAGGGACCAAAGGATTTACACTGCAAAGATTCTGCTGGTTCAGGGACTGCGGGCTGAATAAGAATGCTGTTTGCTGACTCATGATTCACTCTGACAGCAGTCTCAGCTCCCTCACTGTGCAGTCAATTTAGGTTGAGAACTAACTGATGGCTGTGGCCTCAATGAGCTATCACAACGTTCCCACAATGCAGCGCTAACAACTGCAGACTGACATCACAACCTCATGTGAACTCTGGTACTCAAATGAAAGCAGACTCAGTAAGTGATCCAAACTGGGGTGAGAAAGACAGCGAGAATAACAACAATAGATAAAGGTCACACGCACACACACACACTTACTCTCCCACAAACAAAGATGTGCATGTTGGTTCTGTGGAAATGAATGTTTGCAGAACTATTTCACATCCTGCAACCCAAAGACTGTATCATATCCAGCATTTTATATCCTACATATAAAATGCTGCTGAGGGCTCACAGACCATTAGTGGTAAAAGTATGTAAAAAGTAGTAAAATAGACATCAGCATCTATTTTATTCTCTCATTCTTTACATATTTAGTGGCAACAAGCCCACACTCCCTGCATGTACTTGTAATTAAAAAGAGATTAACTGATTATGTAGGCTTTTCCTTTCCTTCACACTCACCATCTGACCAAACAAACACTGTCATGGATCTTCCTCCAGGTGGCGCCAAAGTCAACAGACAGCCACAGGTCAAGCTAAGGCAAAAAAAATAAATGTGGTCACTGAAAATGTATTCACTGGCTTCTGAGTAAGCGCTTACACCTAATCAACAATCAAATAGCAAAAAATAAAAGTCAGAGTTAGCGTTAAAGTAAGTAGACTAGGGTAAAGGCACGCAGGTGATGAGGGCTGGTTTAGCCTCTGGGTTTGTGTTCAGTTTAATTTATCACCTCATCATAACTAAAAATAGAAGCTAATGAGAGTAAAAATGCAGCGTTAAAGGTTTGGTTTGGCCTGGAAAATGAAGGCTGCTACCATGATGCTAAGTGTCAGAAGTGTGTTGGAGTCTCCCGGGTTGTACAGCATCTGAATGAGGGGCTCAAACGGCAGGTCAGTTGAAACAAAACTCAGGCCGAAGTCCTGTGAGCGAAACAGACGAAATCCTCCTATTTCTGACAGATCACCAGTCAGGATCACCTAAAAGCAAACACAGAGGAGCAATAAGGGAAGATGCCACTGATCTGCCTTCTCACACACAAATGAAACAGACGATAAGAACAGTACGTTTATGTTTTGCATTGAAAAAAACTAAAAATGACATGCATCTTCTTTGTTACATATTCCCAAAACTGCTCACCTTGCCAGAGTGGTCTGAACTGATGGCGATGCCAAACTCGTTCTGGATGAAGGTGTGGTTTATCAGATGAGTCACATCTTTGAACGTCTTACCGTAGTCTTCACTGACAGAGATAAGCAGACAATTAGACAAATGAACACAAATTAATAACTATTACAACAGATCATTTATTGGTCCATTTCCTTTTCCGGTGCCATCAGTGATCAGGTATTTCTTACCTTCTGTAGAGGTTGGACTGACCAAAGCGCATCATGAACACTGGCACCTGAAAGGTTGTCAAGACTAGCAGCACCTAAAGAGAGAAAACAGGCATTTACACAAGTCTTTTATGCTCTCTCTGTACACCTCACCTTGTTCCCACTTTTTCCTCATTTATTCTCATAGGAATACATACAAGTCAACAAACTCACCCCTGATCCATCTCCCACCCAGGCCAAGGACAGGGATCCCATAGTTCTAACTCTGAAGGTGAACTGAAAAGGGAGAAAAAGATTATGGGATGAAATTTCTAGAAAACAATTAATGAATGACTCCAGAAAAATTTTGATGATCTGTCATTTAGGCTGATTATTTGTGAGTTTGTTGTTTTGCTGCAATGAATCTTGACACCACAAACAAACCCACAGACATCCAAAACTGCACAGTATAGTCTGAAATACACAACACTTGTGTCTATTGGGAGGGGGGGAATGCTGGACCACCCACACTCTTCCATGTAATTGTACACACGACAGCCAAGAGAGAGAATGAATTGTCCAAACTGTCCAAAGTAACTCAGCCATTTGGATGCACTGTGTGTGTGACCTACATTCCCGACTAGATGACAAAGTTGGAGCCAGAGAACAAGACAACTGCTGATGTCAAACACAGGGATAACACACACACACACACACACACACACACACACACACACACACACACAGTCGCAGACACAAAAGCATCTGAAAATCTTCTACTCCACAGATTTTCTGTTTTGAAATCAATAAAAGTACATGGCGACCTTAATGTTCACACACTGAAAACTGATGTTTTCAAAGCCCACAGTAGCATCTTCAAAATCAGAGCAGTCGTCTAATATATTATGAGGGGAAACAAACAGAAAGACATGGACTGCTTTGACTTCACAACATGTACTTGGCTGCAACCAAAATTCCAGTCCAGTCATCCAAAGTTACTTCCAATAAGCGCTTGGTCATGTGAGCATTTTTCGCCACATCCCACATTGTGTGGAGTACGAAGAGTGCCCCCCCCCCCNACCCCTTTTAGTGGTGGGGCAGAGATGTTTACAAGGTGAGTCCTGCCCTGCAGAGTCTGGGTACAGCTCTATAAAGCCACAGGAATCAGCCAGGTCTGCCTGCGGGAAAACCGCTGGTAAATAGGTCCAGTGGAAACAGGCCTGAGCTCTCCAAGTGTATGAATACAACTTTCCGTCCCTCCTCCATGAGAATCACTACATCACACCCTGCACTCATCTTTTCTTTCATATCTTTATTTGATTGTTTGTCAACCCGCCCATCCTGTGCAGCCATCTGTTCGCTCTACTGATCTGTAAAGCAAACGTACAGCACAGGGCGTTCTGTTCGCCCACTGATCTAAAGCTCATAAACTGCAAAATTCTGGGTTTGAGTTTCAGTTTCACTTCCCAGCACTTGTTGCATGTCATCATCTCTTCCTGAATTTCAAGTAAACATCATTTGGCTTGTGCATGTGGATGGACCACCTCATGTGTGGTTACACATCAGATTTAAGCAAGGCATTTTTATCGTCTCAAAGTGACAGGTCTGCATGTAGAAAAATCCAGTTTTTCCCATAATGTTATATCATCAACATCAGAAATGGAAGTTGTCTTTCTCACTGTGATAATGGTGTAACTGAAGAAATGGGTAGACTTAAGAATTTACCTTCCCCACCAAATTCATGAGGTGCTCTGATGATGCAAAACTGTATGGGGGTAATTCATTACTCATGAATTAATGAATGAAACTCTAGCAACATTAATCATGTTGCTAGACTGTTTAAGGAGATATTTTAATAATCAATTTGAAGGATGGTCCAGGAGACCAATGTGTTTTGTTTTTGGTTTTTTTAAAATTTTTATTATAAGCCTTTTGGGTCTGTTTTTTTTTTTTTTTTTTNTTTTTTTTTTTTTTTTTTTTGTGATGTATCATGTTTTTTTTTAATCATTTGATATTGTAGGTAGCCATCTTATAGCATCCTGGCATGGACTACAGATGAAACTTAGTCAACCTCGGCTATATCTGGCATATTTACTGTACATTTTGATTGTTCATCAATGTGCATTGTCCCAGTTTAAATAAATAAATTACAAATAACAATTAAAAGTCACTGTATTACACAGCTTAACACTAAATAAGTGCTTTGATAACTAAACTCATTCATAAAGTTTCCCTTGCATTGATCAGCAAGTCATTGTCCCATTACTGACACGTTGTCGTATGGGGTGTCAGGTCAAAAGCCAATGAAGATCAGTGTGTTAATGAGCAGCATCATATTTAAGAGCCACACTTTATCCTGCTTCTTCTGATGTCAAAGCGAATGTTAAATCAGCAAAGGAAAGCTAATTCTTCACACACGTAGGTACATTAACCTTTAATAGGAAAGTCATTACTGTTATTATTGTTTGGAAACTGTCTAATAGTGTGAAATTATGTTAAATTGATACTATTACATGTTTACTGAAATAATTATCATATTCTAACATGCAAATCCCAAATTTTCACACCTGATGGCCTCTGCCTTCACTTTCCATAATTTTCTTGCAATTAAGCAAGGAGCAGCAATATGCATGTGCCAGTAACACCAGCAATATCATGCCAGATAACAGGAAAAGTAGGTGGTCTAGTTGTCCATTTCAACCATCTTGGAAACAGGAGTCACACACATAGCAATGGACTGACACATGAATAATGGCAATGGGACATTAAAAAGGTTGCTGACCCCTAATATAGCAATATGATCTCCTAAAAGCTGATTTAAAGGACCATACCATCATTTTGCATGTTTGAGTCTAATATATTAAATTTTCATACATGTAACAATACTGACAATCATTTCCCAAAGCATACTGCTGGAACAGTGAATTAAAATTTTCTTCCTATCTTCCACACTGCCATTAGTTTCAGTCCATTCTGGTATGCTATTAAAATCAATTTGATTATACTTGAAATGTTCTTGGGATAGGTAATCCATTATCACAAACAAGATGATTCAGGTTTTTTTTAAGTTACATAATCTTAGCGTTTAAGCACAATAAAAACTGTGGAGTGAATGTATGTCTCCACTGGGGAATACAGTCCCAAAAGAAGACCTGCGTTTATCGAAAAATTTAAACAACCGTGACTTCATTAGCAGGTGAAGCATTGATTTTTAAGGTGAATGTATTGCTTCAATATTTGATTTTGAAAGGTTAAGAGATTTTGCAAAATATCAGGGAAGCTGAAATACAGCTTTATCCATTGGGAAATGATTGTCAGTAATGTAACATGTATGAAAATTGACTATATTAGGCTCAAACATGCAAANAAATGATTGTCAGTAATGTAACATGTATGAAAATTGACTATATTAGGCTCAAACATGCAAAATGGCCAATATGGTCCATTAATGATTAAAGAATAAGGTCAAAATGACAACCACAACCAAGTTCAGTGCAGGTCAACATGTCCACAAATGCTGCCTTGAGCAATGACCCAAACATTCACAATAACGGCATTGTGAAAAAGATTAGTAACTACTGGAGCGAAATCTGATATTATAAAAGATAAGATAGTTGGGTTTATCTGAGTGAAAACTGCTCTTTTGCCTAATGGAGGAAGATGGAGCAGGATGGTGTGGCAGGATAAAGAAAGGGATGCTCAGTAAAGGTGGAGATCACAGAGTGGAAAAGAGAGTAGGAGGAGCAATGATGATGAAAAGAAAAGACATTTATTAGTCAGAAAAAAATTAAGGATAAATGTCTAAGCCAGTTGTGGATCCACAAACCAGACATGACCTCTGCTGTAATACTTACTACCATAATACACTTAAAGGACCATACCAGTGATTTTGCATGTCTGAGCCCAATAAATACAACCTGCATGTTACATTACCACCAACCATTTTCCAAAATATACTGCTGGAGTGGTAAATGTTAGAATTGTTTTTCCTACCTTCCAAGTCTGTCATTGGTTTCAGTTTATTCCAGTGTTATCCTAAAATATTCCGCTCCAGTGGTATATTTTGGGTTGTCAGTAACGTAATGTGTATGCAAGTTATATATACTCAGGTCAAACATGCAAAATTGCTGGTATTGTCCTTTGAATGACTGTGCCTTCTGCAATCATGTGTGCAAATGTTAGCAGGGGAAACAGAATTTTAAGGTGGATGCATCACCTGAACATCTGATTTTGAAAGATTAGGGGATTTGGTAAAATAATACAGAAATTAAAATACGGTTTTATGTTTTGGAAACTGTTTGGCAGTAATATAACATGTATGTGGATAGTATTTAATGGGCTCAAACATTCAAAATCACCATTATGGCTCTTTAAGGGTCTAAATCTGCTCTGAAATGGCTCATCTAAGGTTCAATACCTAAAACTATCCCACTAAAAAACACCTGTGAACATCACACACACACACACACACATACATATCCATGCAGACTGACTAATCTGCACTGTTGGTGGGAGAACATATTGGAGCACAGTAAAGTAGTCTCTCAGAGGTCAGAGGCGAACACAATGAGCTCCTTATTCCGCAGTGCTCTGGTGTTTAACCTTTCTGCTTCACTGGTGTTTACACACATAAAACATCAGAAGAGAGGTCAGACACCCAGACTCTGATCTGACGCATGAAGCTAAAGCCTGGGCTGGTTATTGTGGGCAGAGGCAAGGCACAGATATAAGCTGGGGTGTATTAAGATCTATTGGGTTCTTATGATCCAAAGAGAGGAGAAGATTAGGAGGAGGAGTAGAGAGAATCTCTGCCAAATGAAAAGCTGCCACTATAGGATAAAGTCAGTGGAGTGAGAGTACATTCATCATGACTGTAGATGAGGAATCTGAAGTACAAGTGTCTCTGACTTTGATTTCACCGGATGTCTCCTTTCCATAACTCTCTATCTGCCTGTTTCTCTCTCACAATGTGGAACGTCACTAATTCTTCTTTTCCTGGTGCTCAACAGCTGGCAGTGACCCAGCTACTTCATCCTGAGAACACAACATGTTTTTTCTTGATGTTTTGGCCAGAGGGGACAGAGGAAAAGATAGAGCGAGGAGGAAAAAAATAACAGCAAGCAACAGTCAGCTATAAATGAACCACCTCAAACACATAAAAAAAAAGGGCTGACAAAACACATTCTGTAAAGTCTGTCAAAATAGTGCAAAACAAGTCAGGGTATGAGATGTTAATTTGCTCAGAAAATTGAGAAATGAAAATGAATATGTATTGTTATTTATTGCCTATTCAATATTATTTATGGTTTGTGGTTGTCATCTCTAGATTTGTAAAAGAAAATTAAGATTTTGCCAAAATTCATCACATCATACGGTCCTAAAACTGTTTTTAATTAAAGGATTTTGTTCTACTAAAGCACCAGAAAACCATAGTTCCCACCATCCAATCATCCACCCAAACACCCCACCACACTCCCACATCTCTCAGTTTCCACCCCGNCCCCCCCGCCCCCCCCTTCCTGACGCCAACATAAATCTCTAAACAGCTTCATAAATTTTCTTCCACACTTCAAAAAACTGCACATATCTCGTGACCTGTCCTAAACATACTACCAGGACTGGCAATCTAGCTGCCTTTCTGAGTTAATCCTGCAGCTCTGAATCGTCAGAAAAAGCCCAGAATGACTTTCAGATTGAGTTCAGCAGAAAAACGTGGGGAATGTTTATGAGGGAGAAAGGCCCTGTGGACACGGGAGGAGTCAGAGCTCACTCAGACCACGCAGAATCATTTTTCATGGTCAAAAGCTACTCCAGGTGTTGGAGCCATAGAAATGATGTAACATCCACCTCTTCCATGTTCCATTGCTCATACACCCCAAACACACACACCCACACATTCAGCAACAGTGTTCTGACGAGCTCTGAAGCTTTGGTCCAAGTTGTTATTCTTGAACATTTCTCTGGCTGGAGTTCTACATCGTAGCTGAACATAAAACACCAAGGCTGTACTTGTTGTGTTTTCTCTTCTAACAGTTCCAAAAGAAATAACAGAAAGTGCTGTTGGGTCTCCTTTGGGATACGAGTTGTGTAAGGTTTCATTTTAAGGGTTTTGGCAGAATGTATGACAGATTGGAAGAGATGAAGATGTATGACTGGAGAAAAAGGAGGGAAAACAAAGATGGTGTTATCATCAAAGGCTGTGTATGTGAGATCCATCAACAGTTCTGAGGCATGTTGCACCATGTCATCAGTTCAACTTGGAGCTGTTCTCTTCGATCACTTTGCAGGCAGTAGATCACAGGTCCAACAGGAAAGAGAAACACCAGGAGCTCTTACTATGAGAAAGTTTGAGAACGTTTTGTGGGGAAAGCTATCAATCATGAACATGATTCTGGAGTTAAAAACCTTGACTCATCCTGTATCAGAGAATGATAACCCCTCAGACAGGCCTTGTGGATCTGACCTGCACTGATGACCAACATTAATTCACATCAGATCAAGTGAGTTCAGCAGAGTTTAGAAGTTTGGGAGGTTGTTTCTACTCTCTCCTCACCTGCATAAAAATATACGGGAACACTTGGTTTACAGAATGGATATTATCAGCAGCTCCATGTGGCCGCATACAGTCAGATAGGTATTTTGCAAAGATCGCAGTGGCTGTTTAACATCTCCAGAGAGTTTAAACTGATGATCGTTACAGACATACTCACAGTGTGTGTGTGATTTTGGAGGACTGACTCTGTTCCCAGCAGAGATGTACACGTTTGTCCATTCAGATCCGCGCTGCGTTTTGAGAGCTCGGACAGCTCTAAACTATGCCGCTCCCCAGCACTGCCAAAACCCCTATTCACAAATGATCTGTGTGCCCCGCCGGACAAGTTTTCTCCTGCGTGGAAACTCCTGCACAGCATCGAGGAAAACAAGCCAAGTACAAGAACGCAACCTATGGAGATCATGTTTACAAAGCTGCACAAGTTTGAGATCGGCATCAGCAAGAAACTCTTCTATCCCAACAGTCCGCTCCACATGCCCCCCTCATCTCCAAATCCATCTTCAATAACGGCCCATCCACCATGGCAGAGGATTGGTTAGGACCAGAATAATCTGCGTTTTCATTGGACTTCACGAATCTTCCTCTAGTGGGTTATCAGAGGAAGGTGAGTCTTTTCTGGTGTTCAACTGCCCCCTAGCGGAAAGTCCGCGCAAAGACCGACCCTATGAAGATTTTGTTCTCAGAATTTGTTAATGATCCCGAGAATCGCAAACTCACAGAATAATAACACATCAATCTGAGGGGCTGTGACAGAGCTGGAAACAAAAAATTCCCTTTCACTTTCATTTTGTTCATTTTTTTTAGTCAGACTATAGCAAATGTTCAAGTTTTGAACTCATCCGTCCATTCTCTATAACTGTTTATTCTTAAGTATCACCTAGATTACCTCTTTGAGTCACACGATATTAAAGGACCATACAAGTAATTTTGTATGTTTGAGCTCAATAAAACCTACCCGTATATGCGTTACTGCCAAACATTTTGTAAACCATAAAAATTGTTAAATCCTGTTTTGAAATCAAATGTTCACCCTTAAATTCAATATTTCACCTGCTAACACCTACATATGACTGTAGAAGGCATGGTCATTTAAACTTCTTGGTAAAAGACTGGGACTATATTCCCTGGCAGAGAAATAAATTTTCTTCATTTATAGCTTGGATCAGTTAAATTATGTCCCTTCAACAAAGAATAATAACAGCATGTGGTTTGCTTTGACTGATTACTTATCTCAAGCACATTAAGTCTCTACAAATTGATTTTAATATCATACTGCTATGAACTACACTGGCAGTCTGGAAGGTAAGGAAAAGAATTTATCACTCCAGCAGTGCATTTTGGAAGATGGTTGGCAGTATTTAAATGGTACACAGGAAATTTGAACTCCCTGAAAAGACCACATTAAATATGATTCCAGGCATCTTTCAGGGCCGCCATCCAGCTGTGGGCCAGTAGAATCATTTAGTTCTACTAAATGACTATTTGTCACTGCTGCTGTGAGGCTAGAATAATATGGATAATCAAATATTATACTTACCTACATATTTAAAGACAGCAAAAACACGTTGATGTACCAAACATTCAATAAATATCTAAACTGAAAATTGTGAAAAATCATGAAAAATTGTACGGCTTTAGGAAATGAGAGAAGACAGACTTTTGGACACCAAGAGGGTCATTTTCTTCCCTCCTACAAGTATTTTTTAAAGCATGTGTCAGTCTGTAATATGAGGCAACAGTATTGTAGATGAGGTACAGTACTTAGAGAAAAGTTTGACTGATTAGCCCTGATAAGTGCTGAATATATTGAATGGAGAGGAGAATGATACTCGCAATACAAGAAGAGTCATATCGCCTTCTGAATACAACAGTTTAATTTCGACAATGATTCGTAACAAAAAGTACTCCCCCCCNCCCCCCCCCCCCCCAATATTTTCCTGCTATTTAGTTGTAAGCGCTGATAAGATGCTTGTACATTAGCACATTAAAAAGAGAAATTTGTTATGCAATCCAAAAAGGTCTGAATGAAGCAGAAAGGAAAATGTGCTGATGAAAGCGGTCGTGTTGAGACATTCATCCCTAATGGACGTCCACCTCCTCCTCTGTCCTGTCTAGAACTTTAACCAACAGCAAGACCTTTCCTCTTTAGATGTCCTTGATGACTTCCTCCAGCTCCTCTTTGGAGTACATGTGGAAAGTTTTCCCAGGCTCTACTGTTGCCAGCTACAAAGTGGATAAGAAAGTGTGCATTAAACTTAATGTAAACTCGGGTGGACTAATGCAAGCCTGAAACCAATGTGGCTGAGTGTTTTATTCAAGCAGAAACAAGTAGACAGAAAGGTGGTCAGAAACACGGAACAAACCTCAATGTTGGTGGCATTTAGTTTCTCCTCCATCACCTGCTTCAGGATGGTGAGAGATGACTTGATGGCATCTTTTAATGTCATGGACTGTCAGTTAATCAAGGAAAGAGAGACAAACAGAAAATTTACATCTGTTTTCTCAATTTTGGAACAGGTCTGCACTCTGAAAATACATTCTTACTGTTCGGCAACAGCCTTACAGCTTCAATCTTTGTGACTTTGATGTTTTAACTTCAGCTGAAAGATTACTTGTGCCTGTGCAGTGTGCAGTATAAGATATTTTTGCAATTTTTTTTTCCCAGAAAACCCATGATTTAAAAACACAATTTGGTTGTTTTATGTTCATGTTTAACATATATAATAAAGGTTGGCACCTTGTGGTAAACCTCCTGCAGAGAGCTCTGGGCTCCCTCAGATGCTGAGCCGATAGCCCGAGCATCACACTGCACAAATGTTCCTGATGGGTCCATGTGATACCTGGATTCACAAAACACACATTCAAATCTCTGTGCACTCAGAATCAAAAGGTACATGTGTTGCACAAGTAATGATCTTTACGTACAGCTGGGGTCCTTTCTCATCCACTCCCCCAAACAGGAGCGCTACACCAAAAGGTCGACTCTGAATAAATTACAAACAGAAAAAAAAAAAAAAAAAAAAAAAAAAAAAAACCAGACAAAGAAACATTACAGGTTAGTTTGTTATGTTGACACCATCAGATTTTAAGCACATGAATAGAACATTTGAGTGTTTCAAAATGGAGATGGGCTGAGTGACTGACCATGGCGCCGGGGTCTGCGTCCTCCTCTCCAAACTGCAGTGCCAAGTTAGACACAGCCTGAGTCACACTCTCCACTGTCATTGTCTCATTGTAAGTGAACCAGTGATTCTGAGAAAAAAAAAAAAAAAGTTACAGTTTAGTTCAAGATGAACAACAGGGTGAGAAAACGGTTTGTATCATTGTAATATACATACTTGTGTTTCCACTCTTGCTTTATCAATCAGAGTCTTGGCATCAGCTATCAAGCCACTCATGGCACAACCTTTGAGGTTAAAAGATAGAAAATTAGGAAACTGTATGTACTTTAACATGATGCAGCTTAAAACCAACATATGTAAAAGAAATGTACAGTCATACCACCTAACTTGAGGCAAAAAATTTGGGGGTAATCATTGAATTAGATTAAACTCTCCTGTGACACTTAGGAAATACAAGTAAAACAGCATTCTATCATTTCAAAGTTGAGGCGTGTTCTTTCTCATGCTGACACAAAGAAACTATATTGTCCTCGGGTTCCCAAGATGTAATAAAGTAATAACCAGTACAAGTAAATATTGCAATATTCACAGTTTTAACTGGTGCAAGGAAAAGAGCTCACAACTCCTCTTCTACAGTGCATCTGTACTCGCATCTTTTCCTGAATTTCTGCCTCAAATCAATGTTGCTGTCTCAAATCACAAAAGGAAACTTCAGGCAGAAATCAAGGAGGATCCCTCAACAAATTTTAAAATCTGAATTAATCTTTTCACAGACTTGCTACAAAATACAACATGTTCCTGATAAAGTCCTCAAATCCATAGCTTTACGCTTTTTATTGTACAAAAGCGCTATCAATGAAGCTGCTTAGTGTATTTCTGAGGACATCTAGTACACCAAATGAAGCATTTACGCAGCTATACAAAACTTTTTTTTAGTGCTGCTTTTATTTGGTTGAGTAAATATTTAAGATTTAATTTGAATTTAGATGATTTTATCTTATATCCATTTGTGATTATTTTAATATTCCATCATTTTACACCCTATCTTTTGAAAGTACTTTGCATTTTAATATACAAAAAACACGAAGTGCAAATGAAGACTGAATGACTGACCGATAAATAATAACAGAGACCAAAATATGACCGTAAACTTAGTTAAATACTAAACACTCAAGCAATACTCCACTAAATAGTCCACTTCAGGCAGCATCCAAATCTTAGCTTCAGCAAAACCAGCGTTTGCCCTTGTGACAGACATTCAGTTTGTGTTTCCACTTACCAATGTGACTGTCGATCTCCACAATCTTCTCAATGCTGTTGGGCTCCATCAGGGGAGAGGTGATCCTCTTCTCCACAGCCAGACACACCCCCTCCGAGGTTTGGATGCCGATGGCTGTGGAACCCAGCTGTGAGAGGAGGACCAGACCAGGGAAAACTTATGAGCTTCAAAGTGAACACTTGTTTAAGCTTTCATATAAAAGGTCCTACAAGTTGGTTCGACAGTTTAACTTGCACAAACTGTACATCTGTGGAGATTTGTGCCAAGATATGAATTTGTCCATACTACTAGCACAGTGCATCTGTTCACTTCAGTAATGTTAGGTCAATGAAAGCATGTCTTACACTTCACATTTCATCAAACCACACATTTGCATGATAAGGTTCATTATTGTCTACTCTGCTCTGACAGTGTGTGAATATGCAGTACATTCCAAATGTGCACTGACAGCTACTTGTGTCACTGTTGCACATTCTAAAATATTCCTTCTTCCTCATGCTTTGATATTTCAGCTTTAAAAGATAAGAGCTAAACCAGATCATTTATATCATCTATAGGTTAAAATACCTCTTGCAGCAACTGCCATATTTCATCTGACTTTATTCTACTAATTATCTTAGTTTGTAAAACATCTCATAATTATAAAGTACTGTTTGTCTCACTTTTATAACCCTATTTTAGCATGCAAATGTTTGTTTTTTATCATGAAATCACTTTGTATTGAAATTATATGGGATAAACTGTATACCATGATATAAAAACGTAAACTATATTGTATTATAAATTTTAGGTCATCCTGTTATATGAGTCAACTGAAGTAGTTCAACATGTTATACTCACTTTTATAGCCTCTATGGCATATTCAACCTGGAATAATCTTCCCTCAGGAGAGAATGTGTTCACCCCTCTGGAACATAGATGTAAATAATGGTAATTATTATCAATAACCAATAAAATAACTTGTTGGGAAAATGCTGTTTGCAGCAAAAGGTCACAATATGTTTGATTTATATATTTGTTATGCATGTGAGGCATCACTGCATACTTAAAGTGAAAGTAAATGCTGTAACTTGTTACGATGCAACTCGGCTAAACTAATGCAACAGTCAAGGGCAGCAAATTTAGAACAAGCACTGGAAACAAAATTACTTCGAGATATAATTTAACAGTTTAAAAGCTAAATGCCATTACAGACATTTCTCTACATCATCATTCTCTGTAATAACTTTATATTCTTCATTCCCAATGCTAACGCCAAATAAATGACAAAGCAGTTTGAGTAGCAGCTTATATCACTTACCTGTCATATTCCGATCTGGTCAAAAACATGGTTTAAGATTAAACACGGGACCTGCAAAAGAATTTGTGTTTATAAAGAATTCATAAATACACAATTTACAGCAGCTACACAGACATGAAATTCTTTGCTTTCGAGTCCGACGTGACACCGGGTTACTAGCTAGCTAGATTAGCTGAACGTGCTAGCTGACTGTGCTGCCCAGCTCTTAAAGCACTGCACGAAAATTACATAATTAAATCTCATATACATATCCCAGCAGTATGTTCATAGCCAACAAGTTATAAATTAATAGTTTCACTCAGAATTTCTAAGCCACCGCATTTGCTAGTCTCATTTACCTCTAGGAACAAACCCTTGAATGAGTTCGCTTGTTTCAGAGGAAAACGTCTGGGGTGTAACGTCCAAAGAGGCCCGACTCACAACACATTGGAAAGAAGTGTTCCGTGTCTGGGAGTGTGGCTAAAAGTAAAGTGGCAACTTTATTTTTCAAAATCTGTTTCAATGATACTTCCACAAAATAGAATAAAAGTGTTGCAGTTTTTTTTTTTGTTTTTTTTTAATNATTTTTTTTTTTTGTTTTTTTTGTTTTTTTTTAATGAGCAATGGACATGTTCCTGTGACGAAATGTTCCATGTGCTTGGTAGGCCTAATTTTCAAATTTTATCCATTTGCTGTGAAAGAAAAATTTGTCCAGAATGGCTTAATAACAAAAAGAGATCATGTTTTATCNATCCATTTGCTGTGAAAGAAAAATTTGTCCAGAATGGCTTAATAACAAAAAGAGATCATGTTTTATCAATAGTAACATCAAGAGTATGTCCTCTGAAAAGGAAAGAATAAAATAAAACTAGAAAAAAAGAATAACCACAAAGAAAAATCTGAATACTTGAGTACTATTGTAGAAGATAGATATGAAGGATATACAAGCTATATCGAAACACGGTCAGTTAAATAATGAAATGTTAACAAAAATAAGATAAATACATCCCCCCAAAAAATCGTACGATTGATTTTTTTGTTTTTTTTGCAAATAGGCTAAGGCTCAGCAACACGCAAAAACAAGTCGCTAAATAGTATACGACATAGCAGTCACAGTTACGGTGATTTTATTAAATACACGTGAGCTAATAGTTAGCACAAAGTCCCATATGGTCTAGCGGTTAGGATTCCTGGTTTTCACCCAGGCGGCCCGGGTTCGACTCCCGGTATGGGAACCATCTTTTGAGATTCCGTGCAGGTTCACCCGTGAATGCATCATGATAGCTTTCTCTAATAAATGAGTAGTAATAACCAGGTTTCCAATGTATCTGACTGATACAGAAGGTTTACATGCGACTTAGTACATAATGAATTTCCTAACTGTTACAACTGCCTGCCCTGTTTATGATAATATTACACAAGTAATCGTACAGTAACAAAAGTAGATAAGAGCGTATTGTAATCCTTTGTACTTGTCATGGAGGATAATGTACCACCAGGGGTCGACACTGAGCTAAGTATGAGGATCAGACCTGGGGGCTGAACACAGACAACAGACTGCTGAGAAAAAAAAAAAAATCCGATNCAAAAAAAAAAAAGCAACAACAATCAATAATAATAATAATAATAATAATAATATATTTAAAAATTAAAAAACAGAATGAGATCACCTCAGCCTGTAACGTGAACGTAGCATAATTACTTAGTTAATCCTCCTGTAATTGTCCATAATCTAAATTAAACAAACTTCAAACTGTAAGCAGGTTGCACAAAACCCCCAAATTGCATTGCTTCTAATGATGCGTCGCAAAAAAATGTCTTAAATGTCTTAAGAAAGAAAGAAAGAAAGAAAGAAAGCTAACAGAACGCTCTGCCTCTGCTGTGCTATTATACAGTATTTTGCTCCCCGTAAACTAACCTCACACATTTTCTCCAGAAGTGTAAGTCAGTAACAGGTTAAAGTCTGAGTTTTGTGAGAGAATTTGAGGGGAGATGTAGAAGCCGGTGGTTTCAGGTTTCACTTTCCGGGTGGGAACAGCTGCTTTGGTGTTTTGGTTCTGCTGGTGAAGGAGCTTAACGTGACTGCTTCAAGATCTGGAATCTGAAGGGAAGGAGTCCTGCTTTTGTGGTGGATGGATAAATAAGACTTATTTGCTAACTTTCAGGGCCTTTTTAATAGTTTACAGTCTTGACAAGTCTCTGAAATACAACGTTACTGCAAAGTTATTACCATGAAGACTGAGAGGGAGGACATTATTTTTCAAGCTCTCTTATTGATCCACAGTAAGTAGATTTCAGGCTGGCTGGCAGCAATTAATGCATCACAGTCTTAGCAAGTTGGAAACTTTGGCAAGAGATGACCATTAACTTAAAAAAGGGTGCTACAGCTACTTATATGAACTGGATTTATGACACATTAGATTTCAGGACAAAGTATAATATGGTGGTTTCTCTCTCTTCACATTTTAAGGTTTAAAACGTTGTTGAGAGACACTAAAAGCTAAATTCACGAACACATACAGACAGAAAGAAATTTGAAAATGTTAATTCAAATGGCCACAAACTTTTATTAAATCCATATGCTTTATCCCTGTCCATCACACCCCCACTCACACACGATCAGTGAAACAAGGGCAAGAGAATGTAATCCAGTTATGTTTTGTTGTTCTTGCACACTATGGAAAACATTGGAAATCAAAGAATAAAACTTCCATGCATGTTTCTGACTAAAGGCCTGGTGTGTATTTTTTTTTTTTTTTTTTTTTTTTTTTTTCCTTTTGGCAGCAGTCAAATGTATGGCGTTCTATCAAAAGTTGACCTTGGATACATTTATTAATATAATATACACAACTTAAGTAATACACTGAATTTAAGGATTGGTCTAACAATATACTTGGGAAAAAAAAATCTTCAAAAAATATGCCAACAAGCAGCAACCTTGTAGCTGACTGTGTCTGTTTAAGTGATTATCTCACTCACATTTTCTACTGTTTGTATTTCAGTCCCTGTGGCCTGCTTCTTCCCTGCAGGTATGTTACTCTTTGTGTGTGTGTGTGTGTGTGTGTGCGTGTGTACACAAAGGTAATATCTCTCTGCTCTTTTCTCTTTCTGTCCTCCAGTTTCAGGTCAGTCTGACAGCAGCAGCAGTGTAGTAGTAGCAGGTTATAATATGAGCGCCCCCGCTGGGTCGAGGGTGGTGCTGCAGTGTGTGAGCGGCCGCATGGTGTGGACCAGGGACAGACTGAGGGACAGACAGAGGGTGGTCCACTGGGACATGTACCGGGCCCATCCAGACTATGCCATGGAGAGGGTGGCAGACATGTTCTCTGCAGGGGACCAGAGGATCTATAACTCATACAACCAGGGCCGGATCAATCTCAGCCAATCAGCCTTCAGGGATGGAAACTTCTCCCTGGTCATCAGAGGTAAAGGCCAGAGGTCAAAGTCATGGTTTTTGACTTTCATGTCTGTAGATGTTTGTAAATTGATAATAGCTCCCTTGTCTTTTACTCGCAAAAAGTCCAAAAAAGTAAAAAGTTTTTTTTATGTGTTTATCACTGTGGTTTTACATGTTTTAGCTACAAACTGCTTTTGTTTCAAATGACTGCTGATCATTTTCCAAGCCATATTAGAAGTTTTTTTGTTTTCAGACAGCCATCATTTTCAGTTCATAAAGTACAGAATCTAATTCAGTTGTAAAGAGAAACTTTTTTGAGTTATGTAATCAATTGCCTTTATTGTTGTTTTCAAGTTGTGTCATCCTCATGGCAATGCAGCTGCAAGCAAGGGCTGTTTTGAAGGCTCCTCCTCATGGGTACTTTCAAATACTTGTGGGAAGTTGCAATACTTGAGTGTCAGCTGCAAAACAATCACTTTTTCACTCAGGAAACTACCAGATTTACACAACGCTTTTCACAAAATCCATGCTAGCTTATTGCTCAGCAGCATAGCTGCTGTTCTGCAGACAGCTCTCAGCTCTTACGTGTCAGATTCCCATGATTACTTGAATGCACCAACAAGGACAATCTTTTCAAACTGTTCCTGTTTCCACCTGCACTCGTGATAACAAAGGCGACGTAGCATTTACTGTGATGGATTACCTAGCTATGTCAAAAGTTTCTCATTTCTCAAAACTGATTTTCAGTATCTCTCTGTATTGAAATGATAGAAAACCAAAAGGTGTACAATATTGGAAATCAATCCAAAATTGTGTGTTTTGCTTTGGAAAATGATTGAGAGTAATCTAAAGTAGGCACAATTTATAACTAGTGGACTACAAAATACAAAACCATCGTACACTGTTAACAGTGAAAAGTTGATCTTACTTTAAAAAAATCTAGGAAACTGATTGTCTTGAAAAAGGTAAGTAAATATAACTTAAGTTCTTAAGTTATATTTACTTTATGTCTACTTGAGCTTAAACATAACTTAAGACTAATAGTTATATTTGCTTACTTTTTTCAAGGCAGTCGGTTTCCTAGATTTTAAGTAAGATCAACTTGTCACATTTTACAGCGTATGTCCATTTAATTTCATAAATGATGTTATATTGCATACATATCATGTTTTGTGCTTACAGATGTGACTATGAACGACAGAGGCCTGTACTCTTGTAACCTCCACCATCACTACTGTCACCTGTATGAGACAATCAGAGTACAACTCAATGTCACCAAATCACGTATGTACCACTCTGTACCACCTATCTGCATGTAGCACAAAGTACACATCATGAAATCCTCAAAAGTGTGTGTGTTTTAGGCCGTAAGGAACAGCGCTTCTGGGACGGGCAAAAAGCCGTGTATGTGGTGCTACTAGGAAGCACGGTGGTGCTGCCGTGCATCAACCGCCAGAGTGTGTGGATGGATGGGACCAACGAGGAGGAGGACCAGCAGGTGGATGATCTAGACTTATGCTTCATTTTGAGAGATTATAAGATGTTGAGATAGAAAAGGGTTTAAGTCCTTTCCTGCTTTTGTGGCTTCAAGGTGGTTCACTGGGACCGTCAGGCCCCTGGCGTCCACCATGACCGTGCTGACCGCCTGGTGGACCTGTATGCCTCTGGGGAACAACGCAGCTACGGACCTGTGTTTCTTCAGAGGAAAATGAACATCAGCAGTCAAGCTTTCTCAGTGGGAGACTTCTCGCTTACCATTTCGGATCTGCAGGTGTGTGTATGTAAGCTTGTGTGTGTGAAGGAAAAGAAAAGAAGCAAAAACTTGACACATAATTAAGCTGAATGTGTTGGTATGTTTAGTCTGCATACTGGGGTCTGCCTTATTAAAACGTGTGCACCCCTCCACGTTTCAAAATAAAGTCTTTCTTTACAGCCATTTTTACAAACATTTCAGATGGAAACATTTTCCAAAAACATTAGTATCTCTGTATTATTATAGTACTCTTTAAGCTCACAGTTGAAGAAACAGTTGAAGTGTGTGTTTGTGTGTGTGTGTTTGACTTTGTGTCTTTAACACATAGCTGACAGACCATGGACTGTATTCCTGCCATCTCCACCACCATTACTGTGGTCTACATGAAAGAAGAGAATTCCAGCTCAATGTAGAACCATCTTTGGTTGAGGCCACCCAGCCGGCTAAAGCATTACCCAGTGAAGACAAAGGTAATACACAAACACACACACACATACTCTGTTTGCTCTCCACCAACCAGCATCTTAGTTTAACATGTTAACCCAACTAATTGCACATAGTAACCAACAAAACATACACAACAACCCACTCACAAACTCGCTCCCTCACTGCTCTACATTATGTTTTGTGACTTAGTGGGTTTGAACTATCAGGTGTATAATAAAGAGAAAGATATCATCTGTTATTTCATTTAGCCTCTCTCTCTCTCTGCTCGTCTTGTCCTCAAACATCTTTGGCGTTTCTCTTCTCTGCCTCTGACTCTCCAAAGAACAGAGCAGCAGCAGAAGAAGAAAAAGAGATGAGAGGAGGAGCAGCTCTTGTCGAAGGATTCTGTTTGTTTAACGAGAGCCTTTTTTCTTGCACTGTCAGCTTGTCTGATGCCAGACCTCTAACACCCACCCCACCCACACACACACACACACACACACACACACACACACACACACACACACACAAAACCCTCATCACACAGCCTCTAACCCTCACACTCATCACCCATCAGCTTCTCTTCAGGCGATCTCTCTAGCACACACCTCTATGCTACAGCTCTTTCATCATTAAGGAATCACTGTACACACTCAGGTTTTATTGCTTTTCTTCTTCACGTGTAGCTGTGCTTTATGTGTGTACTTGTGTGTGTGTTTGAGGTTCTATTTTTGTCTTTAGTGCACCCCTTTTGGTCACACACACACCATTTTCTACCTTTACTCTGCCTGTTTTTCTTTGCAGAATTACTCCTATCCTCACCTTTTAGTACACTTTTCTTAACACTTTGTCTTTCATTAAAACTGTATTTCTTTAAGAGAAAGCGAGAAGAAGAGAGTGAGAGGCCAAAAGAGTGGATTGGTATTTGGCATGCCAGCTGCCGAACTCAAATTCTTAAAGAATGAGAAGATCTGATGCATGTGTCTGTTCCTAGTAGGTAACAGAAGAAAAGCCAGTAATGGCTCATATATGAATGTGGGAAAATCATTAAGAGAGGATTAGAAAGGGGAAATGCTTGTGGCCAAATCCACTTCTCCCTCTCCCTCTCCCTCTCTCTCTCTCTCTCTCTCTATCTCTCTTTCTCTCTCTCTCTCTGTGCATTAGCATGCCAGGACTGATCTCATTTCTGTGGAATCTAGGATACAGTTGGTAGACTGAAGTCCAGCTCTGCCCTCGCAATTAATCCCCTCACCCCTCAAGCCAAAATACAGTAGGATTGCACCATGGGAAGTAGAAAAAGGATTCATACCTGACATATCTCTATATATATATGTCAGCCCTCTTAAAGAAAGCAGTGGTGTTTGTACAGTTTCTATAATTCTATAGTCTTGCTTGTTTTTAGGCATTAATATCCTGCTGCAGTGTTTTTCTCTTTTCTTTCTCTCTCTCTTCTTATCTTCTCTGGTTTGCTTTGCCTTCTCTGACTCTGCTCTGTTCTCATCTGGCTGGTTGACTTTGGCTTCTAGAGGATCTGCTCGACTTTTTCACCCCTTCTCTCTGGCTTTTCCAGTTTTCCTCCTCTCTCACTCAGGATCCCACATGCTCAGATTTGTTTATTTTCATCACATTCCTTTCATTCCCTCTCTCTGTTGCTTATCTTCTTTTGGCGCTCTTTTTTTTTTTTTTTTNTTTTTTTTTTTTTTTTTGGCTTTTCCTGAAAAATAAAGAGTACCCTTTTTTAGGTTGTTTATGGACACGAACAGGAAGTGTGCTTCATGCTTCGTCTGCACAGCAGCTGCTCAGAAAGAAGGGGAGATGGATGGAGAGGTGGGCATAAGAAATCAAAAAGAGAAGGGGGAAGCAGTTTGATATTTTTGAGATGAGACAGAGATAGAAAGAGAGATAGGAAGAAGGAAGAGGGTGAGCAGAGAGCAGAATAAGAGATTTAGGTCACCCCGCCCTCGTTCTTATGAGTTATTTCTCGGTGCAGTTTGGGACGGGGCAGCCAGTCTAAATACAAACACATATGTTCCCAAAGTCCAGAGGCATGGGTCAGGCTGACGGGGCTCAGACGTCAATAAAAGTATCTTAACAAACATGTTTGACAGACAAGTAGCTGTGTATGTGCTGGATGTTTGAGTCTTTTTGGATTGCTGTGTACATTTATGTGTTAGCTTGGTTTTGTGTGGCAGGCCTCTGGAGAAACATCTCACTCTCCTCCATCTCCTTTGGCTCTCCTCCTCCATTCCACCCTGCTATGTCCTTCCTTCACTCCCCTTCCTCTCTTCCCCTCCATTCCCTTTTATGTGTTTTTCTGCCAGGAAAAGTAAATCACAGCATGACTTTAAGTCTGGATCTCATTTTGGCTCCACCATGTTGAGTCTGAGGTCTGCAGCTGCCTCTTGACTTGCATATTTTTTAATGAAACCAGGCTTTCCCTACACCTCGACTTCTCAGCACTCAGCAAAACGCCACAGACACCTAATGCTCATTGGCTGGTTATTTCCCACTAGCCTGGTAAAGAGTTTCAGCCAGGAAATGGCAAAGAACAGGATGTCATCACATGTATAAAGAAACACTAGAATATTATAACAGTTTGTAAGTTGTTAGCGCTGTTGTGGCATCACACATATACACTTAAAATAACATATACACCATATGCAAACACATAGGCACCCACATGCACACACTCCAAATGATTTTCTTTGGATTTGGAGAGTAATATCTGTTGGTGAAAGCATATATGACTATTCCAGCATTAGTCTGCATTTACAAACACATACTAAACACAAACTATTGAATGTTTCAGGAACAAAGAGCAGATTAATTTATCAGAACTTTGGTGGGAGATTTGTTGAAGCTCCAAAATATCAGCAGAGCCACAGAAAGAGCCTCCACCAGACATTAAATAGGTGGAGATTATAGACTAGATATAGATTTAAACAGATTATAGACTTTTCTGAGAGTACAGATTGAACCCACTGACTGCTGTCTGCCGTGTGCAGCACCTGCTTTTATTTTTCACATTTTGCTTCGATGAGCCATTATTGTGTTTTCAGGGAAAGGATGAAGAACAGAGGAAGAGTAAATGCTGACTGCTGTGATCTCTGTGTTACTCAGACACCACTAAGGCTGAGTCACCACGCGTCATCAACGTCATCCTGCCTGACCACAGACATCACTTTCTGATGTCGCTGGGCTATGTCCTCACATCCTTCCTACTCCTGGCCTTCATTATCCTCATCATCATTCTCATCACACGCAGACGCAGAATCAGAGGTGTGGCCAGCTGCAATACCTCAGTCTGACTACAGGGGGTTTTTATAATGAATTGATGTCAGCTATTTCATAATCTGGTGTGATTTTCTTGTGTTGCAGAGTTTTATCCACAGGCGTCTGTGAGGTGAGCTCCACAGACACACAAACACACATGTAAACACACTCTACAAACAAACCCCATGCTCAGATCTCCTTTTTCCTCTCAGTGATCAGTCCAGCAGAAGTCACAGCAGCTCAGATGAGTTTGAGATGGATGTGACTGAGCTGAAGGTTTCCACCCCAGAGGAAAGATTTGGTGAGTCAGAAGAAAGGCTGTGTGTAAATGTACAGAGGATTGTGTGTTGAATATATATTGATTTTTGTTGTCCCCCGTGACATTTAGACTACAAGAACAACCTACTGAAAGAGAAGGTCCAGATAAACACTAAAGTCATTGATCTTGATAAAGGTAATAAACACACACATTAAGGTCAGCTATCATGAATTATTGCACAGATTTATCAACCTCATCCTCCGTTTGTCTCTTGCAGAGATGGAGAAATTTTGTAAGTGAAGAGGGAGAAAGAGAGAAAGAAACAAAGATGGAGTCACTGGCTGGTCCAGAGGCTGCGCTCCAAACTAAACACACACTCCACACTGCCTTCTGTCATAGAGAAAATGCAGAAAAGAAATCACAATAAGAGGACTCACATTTTCAAATTGCCATTGGTACACATTCCATTCTCTTCTATTGCACTTGATCAAACTACAAAGATAGTATAAAATATGTTGTATGAAAATTCAGGTCAACTGGATTCAAGTTTTTAATTCTAAAACATTTCACCATTCATCCAAATGGCTCATTCATTTCTGACTGATGAAGCCATTTGAATGAATTGTGAAACATTTCAGAATTAAAAACTTGAATCCAGTTGACCTAACTGAGTTTTCATACAACATATCTACCCGCCTGGGTAACTGAGAATCATCATCAAAATAGTATGAAACAATTTTGCACAGTACAACAGTGCTGCTCAGAGGGGCACCTAACCAAACTATGACTGTCGCAATGCATACATGCGAATTTGAATACAATTTACTAAGAATATTTGAATATGAATGATCTGTTTAGCTGTAGTAATTCAAGAAAACTGGACTTGTGTTTAGACCTGAAGACGTTTCCACCACTCAGCCGAGCAGCTTCTTCAGATCTGAGTCAGTGTAACCCTACATTTATACTCTGAGAGTCATTCACACCTTGAGCTAGGTGACTCACTGGATCACATGGGAGTCATGAGTCACTACTGGCTCACAGCTGAAGAAGCATCTCGGATCAATGCCGAAACTGGCGAAACTTCAAGACTAAACAGCAAATCCAGCCTCCTTTAAATACTGCTGCTATGTCAATGACCTGGATGACTGAGAACCTTCATAGACAATATGAATTATCAGTTATCGTTGCTTAAATCGTTCACTTTATCTGTTTGCTTACTAAAGCTTAACTAAATGAAGCACATCTTGCTCATATCAATTTGTACTGCTTTCTGTAGGCTAATGAAGGCTAATAATGGCTAAATGAAGCAGTGTATGTAAAAATATTTTGATTCTCATACTGTAACATATATATTTTTGTTTTATGTTCTTTTACATAATAAACTTTGATGCTTGATGCCGATTGGTTAACAAATATGTTAAAGTGCCATACTGGTGTTTTTGCATGTTTGAGCCCAATAAATACAACATGCATACATGTTACACACGTTACATTATTTCCAACCATGTCCCAAAATATACTACATAGCAGTGTATTTTCAAATTGTTTTTCCTACCTTCCAGGCAGCCATTACTTTGTTTATTCCAGTACTCTATAAAAATCAACTTGTAGAGATTTGGTGTACCACCAGGGGGCACTTCAAGTACCATCAGTGGTATATGTACTGCAGTTTGAGAACCGCACATTCATCATTCATTCACCCTTGCATTCTTCAGTTACCTACTGTAACGTTGGTGGCATGCTAACATTTGCTTTATTGTCATATACATTGCTTGTGCTGTAGTACTGTATAGCTCCTTAAAAAACAATTATATATAAAAACATTTTTTAAATTGTAATATTTTGTTACAATACTGTAATAACACTAAGTTAAAGAAAATTATTAGGCTTTGAACATGATTTTACGTTGTGGTACACCTACCGGGTGTAAAAAGGGAAGATCTTTGTGACTAAATGACAGCAGGCAATCAGATACTACAGCTCTTATTTATACTTTGTGTTTTAAGACAATCATACCTGAGGGCACGTTAGGTATAGTTCATTTATTCATTCCACTGTGTCACAAACAGTCCCTGATTTCAAGACAAATGGCTTTTTATACACATTATGAAGTTTGTTCTAAGTGTACATTTTCTATAAAATTCATCTCACTATAATATACTCTCAATCTAAAAATGGTAGAAAACCCTGGTCTGTCTTACACTGTTGGACATCCACTTTGAAAGAGGCAGCTTTCTTTCAAAGACACACAATTGGTCGGCGCACACACACACTCGCTCACCAGCATTTAGAAGCCAATAAAAAGAGTGATAGAACATTCACCAGAACTATAAGGAATTATAATGCCTTTCAGTCTCACTCTTACGCACACACACATACACACACACGATGATGGTGTAAACAGACAGTACCACAGAGTCTAAGAGGGAATTCTTTCATCATCTAAGTAAACCCAGAGTTGGGACCTCATGTGCTGCATTCAAGTTACCTCGGAACTCAGATTTTTCTGACCTCCGACTTGGAAAAATGCATTGGAACAGCACTTGAAGCACTTCCCAGCTCCGACTGGGAAACTCGGACCAAATTTATCTACCCTGACTTCACCACTATGATGTCACTCAACATGGCAACATCCGTGGAAGTGAGCTTTGTGAATGTAAATAATCAACTAACAGCCAAATAAAGTATTTTTTCTTGCATGACACTGAAATAAAAAGGTCAAAATATATTGCCANTAACAGCCAAATAAAGTATTTTTTCTTGCATGACACTGAAATAAAAAGGTCAAAATATATTGCCAAGCTACCTAACTATAGTGTATAATAACCATCATCAATGCCATTGATGCATAAGTGTAAATAATTTCAGAACATTTACTTCTCTGCACAAATGTTTAATACTGTGATTAATATCATNTGTAAATAATTTCAGAACATTTACTTCTCTGCACAAATGTTTAATACTGTGATTAATATCATTGTAACATAACCCAACCAAACAGTCCTGTAATCGTAACTTTATTTTAGTTAGCATTTATCACTAAGTTTATTTAATTTTACAGTATTTATTGGACTTCAGCCATGCTTTTTTTTTTTTGTTTACATTTGTCTGGAATGATTCAAGGTCAGAATTTTCAACTGGAAAATTCCGACTTCCCACTGTAACTGGAACGCAGCATAAGTTTACAATAAGTACTACCCTACAGGACTGATGAGGTACAAGCAGGACATAGTTAAGGACAGCACAAACTATAATTTGGACAACAGGTTGGACCTTAGCACTATAAGTGTTCTTCATTCAGTTCAAAATGGTCAATAAATGTGCTGTTGTTGGTAAGTCAACATAGCAGAACAAGTGATATTCAGGATAAGAGGAATAACCAGCCTTTGGAATAACAGAATACACTGCAATTAGGGCTGGGCGATATGGTCTAAAAATAAAATCTTGATTTTTTTTTTTTTTTNCTAACTAAAAAAAAAAAAAGCTAAGCCATAATTCAAATAAGTATTTTCTTTATTAAAATAATAAAAATAAATAATGATACGTTTAAACAAAATTATAGGGCTTTCTAAACAAAATAAAAAAGTTTTTACAGTAATTTACAGGTTCCTTGCAAGGAACACAAGCCTGTCTGCTGCCTCTGGCTTGAGGCTCTGTGGCATGTTATATTCCTACCTGTGAAGACTCTCTTTCATATGCGATGACACTGGAAAATGATACAGCAAAGGTCATTTGCTTTTTTGCTGGCACTTTGCGACTGCAGCATCTGCATCTCGCAGCGCCGCATTGCTGTCACTCAGCTACGTGTTTCTGTCGCAGCTGCTGAAATAAATTTGAAGTGCTGTTACTTTTAGTAGCTGCAGCTCCTATAAACTTTACATATCATGTTGGTTTGCTCGATGTTGTGAAGCGCAAAACCGAACCATTTTCAAATGACTGAATGACTGAAAAAAAGAATGACTATTTTTTAGGAATGAGCTCATCTTCAGTCGCCATCTTGACAGCACATCTGACCTGCTGAAAGTTTTGTGGTGTCAATGAACGTGATGGACAATTGATTAGTAGGTTTAACACACAAAATGGGTTGTTTGATGGAGAGCCCTCCGCTGCTGCATTTCCCCTCTTAAAAAGTTAGATATTAGTTGTTTTTTTTTTTTTAAATATCGATTTTGCGATTCAACCATTTTACACATTGTGCCAAAACATAAAATCGAATTAATCAATTAAATAGATTTACGCCCAGCCCTAACTCCAATAACAGTTTACTTACAAGATCAGAATTTAAACATTACAAATGCAAAACAGCAAACGTGTCTTTGTTTTAGTGCCTACTGAAGAATCCACCATGTGTCAACCATGGTAAGCGCTCCACTTCACTGAGGAAGTGTCTGATGTGTTCTGGTGCTGAATCTGGACCAGCTCTGCCATGGTGTTCTGTCCAGCTCAGTCACACCCATCTTAGACTGGATATATGTACACAATGCTCATTTTTAGGGGAAGTAGCGATGCCTCTTCCCATAATGAGCATCATGTGGCTCATACTGGTAGGGGATCTGCTCAGTACTTTACAAATGAACCCCAACAGGGGCTATAAACACAAAATGCAGCCAGTTATAATTCATGGTCCAATAAAGGCAGTCACCTTAGGCTGACTGACAGAAACCTGCCAGTGAAAATGCCCGTCTTTCTTGCCTCCTCTGTTCTGTGGGGCCTGTCTCTTATAAAATAGAAAGAAACTTCAAATCACAAGATAAGGACCCACTCCTTCAGATTGGTCAGAAGAAATGCTTGGTGGGAGATGTCAAGGTTTCTAGAAGGGCTGGTAGGCTGATGTGATTGATGTTTTTGGTTTCAGGTCTCAAGTGTCCAGAGGAGGACTAGAGTCCTGCTTTGGGCTTTCCAAAGGGGAGGAGCTGTCTGGAGCAGGATGAGAGGAATGGACCACCCCCACGCCTGAGCCACAGTTCACACAACCCTGAGAGACACAAAATGGTTTTCAACTTGTGTCCAAGTGAGCAGGAAAAAGTATTTGTATTTTTTGTGGTGTGTGTGTGTCTGTGCCTGTCCTCCCTACCTGAGTGTCTATCTCCTGTGGGATGGTGTGTTGTTGGATCCAGGGATGGACTTCAGCCAGCTCCTCTCGTTGCTTCTGGCTGAACCAGGGCTGGAGAGGCTGAAGCACACGTAGCTTCTCCCTGTCCTCTGCCAATACCTCATTTTGATCCCTGAGGAAAGCAAACAAAACTAAAAGTTACAAGATTGGTAGAGACAGATGAAAAAATCATTTTAATACATTTAGGTAACTGCTTTCAAGACTTCTATGTTTTTGTTATTATTATAAGTTAATTAGTTACATATTTTCAGATTTTTCCAGTGCAACTCACTGCTTTCAGGGTAAACCGAAAAAATATCTACACAGAAAAAAATCCACTGCTGCACTGCTCTCTGTGGGCTGAAACTCCGAAGCATTGCATTCCCTCAATCAGTGAGGTAGAAGGCCATGACATCACCAATTTCCATGTTATTTACCAAGAAAGTCAAGTGTTTTAACATCAGTGGGAAGGAAAAGATCACATGGTCAGAGGTCAGAATGATGTCGGTGTGTGTGTACCTGCTATGGATCTGGTATGTCATCATGACACATTCAGGGGTGTGCTGGATAATGCTCCACAGCGAGTTCTCCACCCGTGTGTCGAAGCTGTGTTGGTGCTCTGCTGCCACCTCCTGGCTCTTACGGGCTTTGCATGATGTGTCTGATGAGTCATTGCTGGCGAAATACTTGCTGCTGTTGCTGCTGCCTGTAAGCCAGCAGAAGTCACGCATCAGTCACTTCAACCCCACTGCAATTTTTAGCTTTGCTGTAGTCTTTGATTAAATTATTAATTGATAATGTATGAAAGCCATCATTGACAATTAGCAAGTTGATTCTTTTTTTTTAACAAAATTATTCAAGACTGCTGCCTTTGAAAACTGTATTTTTTACACTTAATATACATAAAATTCCATGCGAAAGGCTATTAACACAACTATGACTATTACTGACTGCAAAAATCATTACATTACATTCTCAAATCTTAGAAATCAATAAAAAAAAAAATCAGCATTATACTGTATTATGGAAGAGCCACCAGAAATCAATAATAGTGTACTCTGATTTGCCTGGTGTATACAGGTGTGTTTTCTCACCAGTGTGTGAGGTGGACGTCCCATTTGAGCCAGATCCAGACCCAGATCCAAGGGAACCTCCAGACTCCCCTGACCCAGAACCTGAGGCATTGGAACCAGTTCCTGACCTGGCATCTTCCTGCAGCAGTAGGTCAAGCAGCTCACTGGATGTAGACTGGGCATCATGGTTCCCAGACTCACTAGGGGCGCTGCCCTGTCCAAGGGAAAGGTGGAACCAGAGCTAAATTAATAACACTCTGAATATGATTTGGGAGCTTTATATACTGGGTCTGTATGAAAATGCTTGATGAGAATGATGAGAGTTTCATATGTGCTAAACTTGTCTAAATGTACACTGTCAGTGTTTAGAATTGGCATCCATAATAATAATAATAATACAGCTAAATATCACTTTTTTGTACATGGAGTACTACAGCACAGTGAAGTGAAATGAGGATTTAGACAATTTATTTTAGTCTTTTTTTTTTTTTTTTTTTTACTCTTCTGTTGCTATTCATCATTGTTTGAATTCCAGATGAATACTAAAAGCAGTTCTGGCTTCCCTTTCTGACCACAAGTAGCTCTGCCTTCCACCAGCTCTGGTACACACTGCAGAAATAAACCAAACTGGCCATCTTTCATTAGTTAACAATTGAAAATCAGCTTGTAGACTGTGATTATCAGTATCATATTTAGCTGTTGAGAGTGTAGTCCAAATAAATGATAGTAGCGACGACAAACAGGAATAGATAAGTAGCAAGGGCTTTGTTGTGATTAACACCACTACATGTGACATGTGGTGAAGGTGCAAGTGACAACTGACTCACTGTGGCATGTTGTTCATGGAGGCTCTCGGAGTGGTTGTGCCCAGTGCTGCTCTGCCCTTCGCTCGGCTTAGGCAGCTCTTCCTGCAGCAGGTTGAGCTGAAGCGGAGAACTCGAGCGGGAGCTGGAGAATAAAGCACGAGGCCCAGCTGCTTCCTCTTCTTCCCCACCAGAGGAATTTGCTTTGGGAGAGCAAAGCAGAGGGACTGGGCAGCTCTGAGTGTGAGGGGCAGGATGGGCTTGGAACTGGGGCTGAGTGAAGGGGGAATTTGCAGATCCAAAGCCTGCCATGGTAAAGGGTACCTGGGGCGGCAGCACATAAGGAGTGGACGGAGGGTAAATGGACGGGTAACCAGGGGCAAAAGGTGGATAGTTGGGCAAGATTACAGCCATGACAGGAGTCATATAAGGGTTGATGTTCTGGGCTGAAGCCATTGGCTGCATATTCTGAAAGATCTGGATATTCTGCAGATTCTGAATGGGCTCCATCTGGGCTGGCTGCATGCCTGGCAGGTTCTGAGACTGCATGATGTTGAAGTGATAGTTCAGCTGGGATTGGTCTGGGGGAGGCTGCATCACCATGGGACTTGCTCCAGGCAGCTGTTGTGGTCTTGGTGGTTGCTGCAGACCAGGTTGGGTCGTCATCATGGGGAGGTATGGCCCCTGGACTGGGGACGTTTGGCTGTAGGGAACCCCCATCTGGGGTTGGGAGGACTCTGAGGAGGGCCAGGAGGAGTCAGGGACACAGCGAGGGGGACCAGGTGGGGAGGCATAGCTGTCTGAGGAATCTTGGGGTTTGGGGTGCTTGTGTCTCAGCTTTCCTTTCCGAGAGCGGTTCCACCCACTGGCGCTCAATGGACGCATCATGTAGTCGCCTGTGGCGAGATAGACACAGAATCAGTTTGATGTATCCATGTATCCCTCCAATTCAAGTTTCACAGAATTTAATGACTCTTTAAACATTAGATGTAGCAGCAAAATTCTAATCAATTCATTTGCTTTCTAATACACACAGATACCTGGGTGATGGGAGTGAGCCACAGAGCTGTTGTCCAGCTGTAGGTGGGAACTGTAGGGACTCTGGAGGATGCGATGACGGAATCGATCCACATACTCTTGCTCTTCCTTCTGGGTGTGAGCCGATAGCACCTCTTTGGTGAGACCGACAAACCTTCGTTCCTCTGTGGCGGGACTTGGGGCTGGACGGACAGGGGTTGGAGCAGCATCGGCAGGCTCACTGCCCATAGGTGCATCCTCTAGAGCTGTTGCCTCTGTAGGAGGATACAAAGGAAGGAGCAGGAGTAAGATCTGTGAACTCAGAACACGTGCAATTAAAATGTGAGATCTACAGAACACAGTTAAAACAGCATTGTGAGCCATTTGCACAATCGGACACATAGATGGAGGGTTTGCTTGGCATGCTGCACCTGACTCAGGCTGCGGCACATGGACGATGGTGCTGCTATAGGAGCACTGGCTGGTGACAGAGACCACACTCATGGCCTTAGTGGACATGGTGATATCTGTTAGAGGTGCTCCAACTACTGCTGCTGCCGAAGGGCCCACTGACACCTGACTGTCCAACACCACCACTGGACAGAGAAAAACCATGACAAGGAACAGCTGATTATGATATTAGAAGCAATATTGCTGCCCATAATGAGAGGCGTTTATTACCATCCGAGGAAGCCTGGGCTGTGTCAGCGGCTCCAGCAGCCTTGTCATCTTCTGAGGTAGACGATGAGGAAGAGGAGTTGGCCAGGGAATGGGATTCGCTCTTGCGCTTAAGTGCTGGACCTGTGCAGCTCTCCAAATATCTAGAATACACACATTTAGAGAAACACAATGAACAGAATGATGTGTTTTAGCATACGTACATACATAAGATGAAATAATGCCAGAGTGTCATGATGCTGCCGCTGCACACCTGATGATGTTGTCCACGCAGTTAATCTGCTGATAAGAGGGAATGTGTGTTTGCTTCCTGCCTTCTTCATGATCTCTGACTTCAGTGTTGGAGGCTGTGGGGGGCAGAGGTGCTGGGGGAATAAAGGGCAAAATTTAGTTTATATGATATAGTACAAAACTACAGTTCGCACCATCACTTTTCTGCAACCAAGTCTTTTAAAGAAATATTAATTAATGGTATCTAGTATTAGTGGGGCTGTGTTACCAGTGGCAGGTTTGCCAAGTGGTGTCATTTTATGCCTGGAATCCAGATATGCTTGCTGGCCCCAACTCTTGACTCTGTTTACATTAGCACAGATCTGCTGCAGAGCCACCTTAAGCACGAGAACACACAGTGTACAACAGTGTATCAACGATTAATCTTGGCAAGTGTTATTAAATTGTGCATCCATTGGCCTCCTGGCCAGTGACATCACAGTGATATCTCACCGGTTCCCGGTGTGAATCCTCCCACAGGTTGCCATTGCTATCGCTGGAAGAAGCTACACTGATGTAGTGCTCATGGGAGCCATTACTTCCCAAACTGCCGTAACCACTGGAGCCATTGTTATGAACTGGCTGTGGAGAACAGAAGCAAAGAAATGAGGGTATTGGAGAATATCTGACACAAGCACCCACAGGAAAAAAAGATCACCTAATAGAGATAAGTATGTGTGTATATGCCTTTTATGCATATATGTAAAGAAGTTGCATACGCAGTCATGTGAGCTAAAAAATAAGAACATAAGTAAGAAATCCAATTTTTTTCTTAGGATCCATCAACAAAAATATCAACCAATTCACTTTAGAATAAAAACATAAAAGCAAGGTTTTGTTAGTATTCATGAAGCAGTAAATATTACAAGCAGACATTTCTCCTAATAAATGAATAAAATGACTACTTCTGATATAATCACCTGCAAGAAAAGCTTATAGATCTTGGCCTGCAGATCTTTTATTTCCTCATGGGTGACTGGAAAATCCTCTTTAGACCGAGCAGCAAAAACATCCTCATTCAGTGGACTCCTAAAAATAGACAACAGCACAGGGATGTTAAAATTATGTTTGTTCTTACAAAATGTGCAACACTGGGGGTGGGAGCTCTACTAGAGCCTCATGTTTCTGTGTTTGAGTAGAATGAGTGTGCGTCCTTGTCCACTGAGCAGCACAGCAGAAATCACTTAAGCATGAGCCAGCTCTGCAGAGTACAATCACATACTAGTAAGTAGATTGGAATTAAATATTTTATTCAGTATGTCTCATAGCAACCACAGTGCTCCCACAGCACTTTCCTACAAACCAGCAGGGCTTCTTTCGGTGATCACACACACCACCAGCCTTCCACCTGAGCACACAGAAAGCACCAGCACACTTGTTGTGGGGAAAAAAGTTTTGGTTTTTTTTGCGTTTCTGAGTGTGTGCTCCTTACGTCCTGACTTTGTGCCGTCCGATGATGAAAGCAACCTTTCGGCTCCAAGGGTTGATGAAGCTGAACCAGCTGGTGTCCAAGGTGATGTAGTCTCCATTTTGGCAGCGCAGACGCACTGGTGAGTGCTCAAACGGAGGCTGACCCGCATACTTCAACACTGCACAACAGGAGGAAATCATGTCAGAACAACAGAGAGATCAGCCTGATCAGTCACTAATGCAAGGTGGCCGCAGATGAATAGTTAAGAAAATGTCCTCTCAAACAACAGCACTGAGAGTGCTTATTTAAAAAATATAAAGTTATTCATCTAAAACTTATGAGACAGTAATAACTCAATGAGGAACCCTTCTTATGACCTCCCCATACACTTACCCTTCCGGTGCATAGACAGCACAAGGGGGCGGTCATCTGGGTGAATACAAGTCAACAATGACGTGCCAATCAAATCCTGAGGAAGGTATCCTAGCAACGGCACAGCTCTGTGGATTGTCACCCTGAAGTTAGCTTTAATTAACATAACATTACCATTTTAAAGCTTTTAGCAAACTTGGTTTGTGCATATATTTGTGAGTGTAGGTGGTGACCTGTCATCCACTTCTAGGAACACACAGCCAGGAGAGTGTGTGGTGGTGAAGATGCGCTTGTCCATTGGGATCCGAGGTGCTGCATGAGGGAATAACATGAAAGTCAAGACTAAAATCATGTTTGTTATATACTTCAGTACAAGAGTATGTTGGCATATTGATACCTATGTAGCTTGAGTAATCAGAGGAAGTGATTTGTGGGGAACTATTGTACTTGTGCTGTGTGTGTAGTTTATGGTGCTAATTATCATACCTTCATATCCTGAGATGATGCGTTCAGCCAGCGCCAAGCAGCACGGCTCCTCTTCCTCCCCATTGCTTCCTGTTCCCTGCACCGTCAGCAGGTAAGGAGTAATCCGGAAAGGATTGTAACGCATCTCACCATCACGATCCTTCCCACCCCTGAAAGCACATGTAGGAATTACAAATTCCACTGTTAGTGGAAATAAACTCAACAGTTTAAAAAACACAACAACAGACACACATAGAGGAAATAATGACCATCATATCTTTCTTTTCTGGACTTTAGAAACAGACCTCAGCTGTTCTTTACTGACACATCTATTGGTAAAGATTAGCAGTTGGTCGATGGTTACGTTTCTGATAACGTTCTGCATGAATGTATTTTCATCATCAGCCATCCAATTTGATGATTCCAATTCAGTAATTATGGAATCATCAAATTATGAAAGGCCAACATAAATTATGAAAGGAAAGGTCCTTTACAGAATTAAGACCCAATACGAACACCAACCTGATTCTGCAGAAGAAAGACTTGACCCGAGCACACTCAAACAGAACCCCAGCTGTAGAGATGGAGCAAAAAACTGTTAAAAAACACAGTTTTAAACTCAAACGCATATTTAAATATAGAAATTAAACCAGAAAAATCCAGAAACTGAACCAAATTATGTTGCTTATTTGCGAAATCTAAATATGAGTAAAATGTCTTTTAGAATTAGGTTATTGGCATTTATGAGAAGGTAGAAAACATTTGTCAATTTTGGGTAATGCTGCAGTGAAACCTCTATAAAAAGTAAATAGCTTAAATACAATGAAACTGGAACAAGAAAGAAAACTAAAGTCAACTATAGATGCGCTAAACTGAACTGACATTAAAGTAAATGCTGAAAAACAGTCAAAAATGAAAATCCATCTAAAATAAAGTGATCCGATGTTAACACACCTGTATGTGAGTTGCTCCAAGGTGGCAGGTGTGGCTGCGCCGTGTGTGAATAAAACACATTAACATCTTGGTGAAAGAGCAGCTCCACAAACTTGGCTGACTCCAGGAACTTCCTCTTGCAGCAAAGGATGCTAGGAGCTTGTTCTGAGGCGTACAGCACGCGACCGCTCGACAGGGAAAAAACTATCACGAACGAATCCTACGCACACACATGCAAAAAAAAAAAGACACGCACACAACCAAGCCAAGTCACAAACACACACAAGAGCAATAAACACACATACACTCATACACACACACATTAGCGTCGAGCAAACACAAATGACAACACATGCACATATGCACAAATGCGTGCAAGTGTGTTTGTCTGAACGCTGTATTGCTTCACTGCACCTGTCCACAACTGAGATGGAACCACAGGACACATGAACAACTACATGTGTGTGTATGCAAGTATGTAATTTTTATCATGTTACAATAGCATCAGTTCCTATGAGTTGTGTTTGTGTCATCATTGTCAGCATATGTGTGTGTGCATCTGTATACCGTGTTTTTTAGGGTGTGTTCAGAAGTGACCCTCTCCAATTCTTCCATGGTGCAAACAGTGGGGTCTTGTCTCTCGTCTTGGCCGTTTCGCAACAGCAGTTTGTAGTATTCACTATTGGCTGTGGAGGACAACAAAAACGCAAAGGCCACTTTGAAACAACACAGCATCTCAGGCTGGTTGGAGAAAAACTATTCTGACAACAAGGAAAAGAAATATTTGTTTATATATTTGTTACCTTGCACTTGTTTGACACAGCTGAGTGCATACTGTAAGGCCTCCACAGTGCTGGCTTTGCTGCGACTGCACTTGTCTGAAGGAAGTCTCCTCTTCATCTCAGCCACTGTTGTCATCATCTCTCTGTGGGCTTTGCCTCTGCCTCCGTCTGCATGCTCGCTGCTACACACAGCGTTGTCATCAACATAAGAGATGCAGAGGACAAAAAAAAAAAAAAAANGAAAAAAAAAAAAAAAAAGAGATTTTTAGGGATTCAAGCAAAAAGTTGTGTATGCTTTAGCCCAGGGGTACTCAAATACAAATCTTAAAAGTCCACAAAGAAAATTTTAAATAAGTCAAAGGTCCATTTATTAAGGTCAGTCAAGCCAAGGGTTGGATTGTGTTGGGGGGGGGGGNGGGGGGGTCCCCACCTCTCCCGAGTATCAAATGCTGACGAAACTAGCTGCGCTGTCAACTCTCAATAAGCCTAACATTGTGTCAACCCATTGGTGTCATGAGGATGAGAGAAGCTGAAATGTGTTTGGACTAAACCAAAGCAGAGTAGACATTCTCACACAGATAGTGGAGAGTCAGACATTTGCAGTGGAGAATTTTGACTCATTGCACTGCAGCAATGTCTCACAGAAAATACAAATAATACATATGAAAAGTATACTCAGAGTCCGGAGACAGTTGTGGTTTGGTCCGGATGCAGACCAGAGTCCGGACTTTGAGGATGACTGCTTTAGCCTATTACCCATAAATTTACCCACAAATCATGTATTCTTTAGATTACTGCTGCTCATTTTTGGAAGCACACCATTAAGTTTTCAAGTTTCCAGGCAGTCACTGGATTTCACTGGATGCCACTACACCAAGAAAATCAACTTACAGACACAAAGCATGACTGTATGACTGTAATCAATCAGAGCGAATGTTAAAGGACCACACCAGTGGTTTTTTTGTTATGTTTTATATTGAAAAACCACAGGTATGGTCTCTTATGTCCCCTTGTTGTTTACTTTTTTGTTATCCTTGTATGGTAATACAGTGGTAAAGAGGGATCGTTGGTGCATTAAAGGATGATTTGACATTAAGATATAAGAGCTAGCTTAAACTTCAAATCAAAGTTTCAGATTTCAGCATGTTCAATATTAAATATGTGTAGCTTGTAGATAATATCAAAGATTGCAAATCCATGTGTATGGTCCATTTACTACATAATAAGTGCTTTTTTCACACTTATGAGAGGTGAGATTTGACAAAGAAGTCACCACATGTCAGGTCAGTGTAGTATGAGGTGATACAAGAAGTCAGGTAACACGGAAGTTGGAGAAACATTCAATTACCTTTTAGTGGAGGTTGAGGTGTATTCTGTAACACTACCAGGGCTGTGATTGGCTGAGGATGACAGGTCATGTGATCCGCTAGTCATCTCCTCATCTTCCTGCCCTGCTTCTCCACCTGAAGTTCCACTCTCATCTCCCCTGAGGCGCTCTGACTGCAGCTCTCCTCCCTGCTGCTCTGACGACCTCTTGACCTCCCCTCTACCGTCTCCTGTGGTCGACAGTAATGCAGGATCCTCCCCATCTAGACCGCTGTCACTTCCAGGCATCTCCAAGGCTTTGGTCAACAATCAACAGAATCTCGTCCAGTTACGGTGCCCAGCGGGATTCTTTATATGTTCAAGAGGGGGACTGTGTTCCATGTGGTGCGGGTAAATTAGCATTCAATGAGTGCTGACTGTTGGATGTGAAGGTTTTCCTTAAGTACTGTAAGATTAAAAGGAAAGAAGATGAAAATGAAGTTTCTGAGCAAAGTACACAGACTGGATCTACAACATGGAAACAGTAGAAGATGAAACCAAAATAACAAAGACTATCCGTGAAATCAAATCCATCATAACTTATGTTTCTGAGAGGCACCCAATCCTAGAACGACTCTGACCTATTTAAGATTTTGAAAGCTGTGTGAACTAACGATAACTTCCAAAGGTTTCATATGTAATTGTTAAAATGACAATCATATAAACGTTCTTCCTTCACATAAGTTGACTGAATTTTACATTTAGTGTAATGGGATGGAACCTGATGGAACACGAAGTAAGCCTTCAAATATTTTTGGCAGCAAGTTGTTTGGATACCACAACAGCTAAATGTACTTAAAAATCTGTCATGTCTACTGCAAACCACTGACTCCTACAAGGGAAGAGACTCAAAACCTAGGTCTAAAAAACACAGATTTAACATTTTAGAAACCTTTCAGTACAAGGATCGAAACCGAGCGAATTACATAATCTCCTGTGGTTTTTCTGGTATCCGTTATCTGATAGTTGAAGACAAAACCAAAGTATTAAAAATGTTGTTTATGCTTTTGTTTCCATCTCCGGGCCTGTGAAGTCATGTAAGACATTGTATGTGATATTGGGCTCTACAAATAAACATGGCATGACCTGATAAGAATTAGCTCCGTGTTTTTTTTTCTTACATTGCACTTCGGTGAATACGTGGCATTACCTTTGCCTTAATCCAAAGACGTGTGATGAGACGTGATTTTTATGGAGGCTGTCCTACTTAAAGGAGTGGTTGATTTTGCGGTAATCGGGAAGCAAACCATCCAAATATAAAAGACTTATGTGTCATGACAAGTAGTGGTTTTGAATATGAATTCCTCTCAAATGAGACAAAACAGTCTGTCTTCCTGTTATCTAATATACTAATGGCTAGCTGACCATAACTGAGTCACTTCTTTCTGACTCAGATTTACAGTTTAGCTTTATGGAAACATTCCATCCATCTGCTGCCAAGACCCACAACTCTGCCAAATGCCCGTCACAACACCACCAATAACATAACAATAATACCTGTTACATAATAATTGATACCCACAGAGAAATCCAAGTCTCCGCTCCAAGTCAGCTGCAGATTATCTCCCCTCTAAGTGGTGAAGATACACTGCCCTGCTCAAGGGCATTTCTGCCAAGCAGATGCTTGCTGACAGCGTTTATCTAATGTGTATAGATCAAGAGAAGCCATGAATGTAACAATTTCAAATCAGATCTAATATTTTCACTTCAAAAAAGTTGATCTTCATGTTGTAGGTTTTACAAACCAAACTGATCATCCTAAACTCTTGTATTACAACAAAAACAAACAAAAAATACAATATTTAATTATAATTACCAGTCAATAATTAGATGTAGGCAAACTCATTTCCACTCACATTCACACATACATGCAGTGAGAAATAGGCTCCCAGCCCCCTGCACAGGATAAACTGGTAAAGATGGATGGATGGATGGATGGATGGATGGATGGATGGATGGATGGATAAACACTTATGGCCAGCCTTTTATCAAGATCTGTGGCAAACATACAAATAAATAATGTGCATAAATAGCAGTGGGAAGAGAAAGAGAGAGAGAGAGAAACAGGATGCAGTGAAAATAACCTGCACCACTGATGAGGTCATCACAGCAAGATTACACAACCTGTTCATTCACACAGCATTCCTCCTCTTACTTAAGACATCGTACCTGCATCTTGCGTGTGAGTGTCACATAAACACAAACATTATCAGTAGGGTATTTTCCTGCCTAAATTACTAAACATAAGCAGGTCTGTTAAGGCAACGCTAAAGGTGCTGAATGTTCTTTGTACTTTTCTTTCCACTTCTCAAAACTGCAAATGGTGTAAAAGCCACAATCTACGATCCCACTATCAACCAAAAGATCTACCTAACATCAAAACTTAAAATACTGGTTTGGAAGTGTTATATTACTTCCAATCCTAAATGTGCTGCCAAAGAGAACATTTTTATTTTTGCCAGCATCATTGGGCAATTCATTTTGGATGCCAACAACAATGGGACGGTTTATTTCAGCTAAGCGAGTCTTATGATGGGTGTCTGATGGGAGATAAGCCCTATTTATAATCAAATACACTACTAGAAAATAAGGCAAGGAGGAAACAATGCCTTATGACACTTAAAGGAAGTGAATAGACAGAAATTGGCAAGAAAAACAATAGACAGACACTGCTTTATACACTCATATCAACCTAAACAGTTTCTTCTGATTTGGGTGTCTGTTTCATAATTTTTCTGAGCATCTGTTTAATACTTACATTCATATTTCCTCTTTAATGATGTCTAATTGAATGGTAGATGAATGCAACTGCTGAGATGAAAAGATTAAGGAGCTGATCTTGTTACCTCCAATGACTCCTCAAAGACACATTACGCTCTCATGATTAACCGTCTCTGGTGTAATGAAACTCCACTGAGTCACACTTGTAAATAAACAAGATGAATGCACACACATTTACTGCAGGTATGGAAGAGGAAGCCTAGCAGCATATCATGTACATTGCAACACGTGAATGGTTTTCTGTGCTGGTGCTTTAAGGATTAACTGTGAAAAATTATTATCATTTTTAGTCATTCATCACATAAAAATGACAAACATTTGCTGGTTCTAGCTTCTCAAATGTGACTATTTCTTGTTTCATATCAAGAATTGGATTTCTTTTTTTTTCTTTTTTTTGATTGTTTTATTTTGAGTAAAGCTAATGACTTATTAGTAAGGTGGCTATTTTGGTTTGCTGAGAGGTTACTTTGTCCAACAAATTTAAAGGACCATACCATCTATTTTGCATGTTTAAGCCTAATATATTCAATTTTCATATACGTAACGTTACTGACAATCATTTACCAAAGCATACTACTGNTAATATATTCAATTTTCATATACGTAACGTTACTGACAATCATTTACCAAAGCATACTACTGGAAAGTGAATTAAAAAAGTTTTTTCTACCTTCCAGACTGCCATTAGTTTCAGTTCATTATGGTACGCTATTAAAATCAACTTGTTGATACTTGAAACGTTCTTGGGATAGGGAATCCATTACCATGAACAAGACGTATATTCAGGTTTTGTAAATTTCATAATTTTAGCATTTAAGCACAATAATAAGCGCAGAGTGAATGTATATCTATAGTCCCAAAAGAAGACCTGAGTTTATCGAAAAATTTAAATGACTGTGACTTCATAAGGCTGTGTAACTATTAGCAGGCGAAACATCGATTTTTAAGATGGGTGTATCGTTTGAATATTTGATTTTGAAAGATTAAGAGATTTTGCAAAATAGCAGGAAAACTGAAATACTGTTTTATCCTTTGGGAAATGATTGTCAGTAACCTTAGACGTAGGAAAATTGAATATATTAGGCTCAAACATGCAAAATGGTGGTATGGTCCTTTAAAGAATACTGGTTTACAAAAAAGTGATATGAAGGTATCACCTTGGGCTCTAGAAATTTGGGCATTTGTAACTATGCACTGCACCTTAAGGTTCAGATTTACTTTATGAGAGAAAACATGCAAAAAGAAAACCTGGATTAAGAAAATCTGAAGCATTGTTTGGCATATAGAACTTTATCTACAGGTTGAATAGTGATGAAGACAAGAAACACGCAAATAGCACCATTAAAATAAGCTTGCAGATACTCCTTACCTGCAGTAACAAATTTGGATTATCACTACAGTTAAATGAACCTTAACGTACCTCAGAAAACTGACATAACGGGTCTTTAAGGTTAATAAAGAGGAAGTACATAAATACATGCTGCCTGTCTGAAATACTGTCAGCCATTGGGGAAAAGAAAAAAATGCAAAAACAGCACAAAACAAGTCCCTCCTCCAAACAAAAGTGACATCCATTTGCAGGTTCACCGCCCCCTCCCCAGATGAACCTGCTAACCTCAATAACACAGCACATCTTAAAGGGGACTTACATGAGACATAGTCAACTCAAACCTTTCACTTTCTGCACTGAAAACACATGCACCGCTACAAGTATCTACTGAGTATCAATCAAGGATTATTGAGTGTTTTTCAAAGTATCTGATCAACTGCAAATGAGATTATGGCACGCTGTGATTTATATAATTCCGTCAGTGGTAGTCCTGCTGCAACCAGAAGTGATTTTTAGTAGCTTACAGTAAAATATCTGTCTTTAAAAGGGCGAGTATAGGACCACGCTGTAATTGCTTTGTATATTAGCTAATTTTATGATAACTGCATTTCAAAGCCATTTAACAATCTTGCTTAAGATAATACGAGTTCCACTGCTCGTTGCAACCTCCTGGCTACGTGCAGTGGCAAACGTGTAGCTACCATGTTAGCAACACAGGCTAACTAGCTACTGCTGACAACCAATACACATTAGACGACAGGTAATGTGGCTATAACCATATTTTACACATTCTAATAGTACACTGAGACTAAATACAGACACTGATTAAATTTCAAGTGTTTACGTCCACCGTGGCCGGTTCTTTGGGTGATGTGGCCAGCTAGCTTAGTGAGACTAAGTCCTAACAACACTCCACGTCAAATTATGGATCTTCTGTAAGAGTATTTACCTCATCAAATCTGCGTCCGTTTCAGCCACAAAAAAAAGATAACGTTCATGAAAAGAACGGTCGGACGGTGATAAAATTATTTCTTTGAAATTATAGCCCAGCCGAACGCCCATCAATTCCACGGCGCTTGACACATTTCTGCAACGTGAGGCCGCCAGATAAGCGCCGCCCACTGCATCATGATTGGACAAATAAAATTAGCATCTATCGTGTGATTGGATGCCATGCCGAGTAGTGGGCGTCAATAAGCGGTGTGTTCTCTGCGGGTGGCTGGCGATTCACGTGGATCTACTCGTTATACAACGGAGAGATAACAAGCCCGTTCGACCACGCGAGCAAGGGTGCACTGAAAGCTCGTTATTACCAACCCACTACCACTGAATGAATGAAATTAATAAACAGGGCGGTCCACCTGATGCAGATCAGACACCATGTAGCATCCAACAGGAAATTTTGACTGAAGAGTTAAAATTCCGTTCATATTCCACGTTGCAATTATGCTTTTGTTGAATAAAAATGTCCAATTACTAGTGAATAGGCGTGACGGACCTCATGCACACTTTGAAAAGTAAAAAACAAAACAAAACAAAAAAAAAGTCATTTCTGAGCATAGCCAGGAAACGTAACAGCGGAATAGTGATATAACTTTGGTGGCGTCACACACGCATTCAAGTTCTGTAGTGAACATACAGGCGTGACACATGTACATCACATCCGTTGATACAAATGTTAGGTGTGGCAGAAATAGCCTAGTATACAATGTGGGAGCGAGAAGAAAAAAAAAAAAAAANAAAAAAAAAAAAAAAAATGTAACGTTAAGAGCACTGACAAGCATGACTTCATATGGCTGGACAGTGTCGTGCAATGTGGAATGTTCCAATAGGCATGAATGTGCAGCCATTAAAGCGGTGCTGTTTTAAAGTGCAGTAATAATGGAAACAACAGCAAACAACAAGCAACAAGTTACTGAAAAATAATCTATGGAGGATTACATGACAAGAATCCTCTTGTGGAGTGTTGGGTTGGGGATGGTTCTCAGGAGGTCTGCTTAAATTGGGTCACAGCACACCAGAGGAAACTGATTAACAGGTGTTGTTGGCAGTAATAGAAAACAACATACCTGATTGGAAAGATTTGTAGAATGTAAGTGGTTAATAAAAGTCAGTTTGATGACACCTTTTCTTCATTAATTCTTCACAGTGGTCATGCAGTTCCTCAGTGAAGATCAACTCAGTGATGCACAATGTGAGGTGAAAAATGGTCTAAAACAATAACAAAGATGGATGAAACAAACCAAAAAAAAAACAAAAACAAAAATGTAAAAATAAAACCAATAAAACAAAATGAAATATATTTTTTAAAAACCTAAATGAAACAAATTTTTTTTAAATGAAAATATTTAGTTTTTTTTTTTTGACCAAACTGCAGATTTGATGATAATCTAGTGCTTCAATACTTTTATACAAAAGTGTTTAATACTGTTATGCTAATACAAAAAGCATAAAAAGTATGATTTATAATACCGTATTTTAGGTAAACATGGATGGACACTGCTTATAGGTTCCACAACAGTCGCATTTCCAGTGCTCAGATATGAATCAGATCTAGGACCACATATGCAAGTGACCCAAATCTGATTTGAAAAAAATCTAATTTGGTTTGTTCACTTCTTCTTCTTTTCCTTTCGGCTTTCCCTTCAGGGGTCACCACAGCGAATCATCTGCCTCCATCTAACCCTATCCTCTGCCTCCTCTTCTCTCACACCAACTAACTTCATGTCCTCTTTCACTACATCCATAAATCTCCTCTTTGGTCTTCCTCTAGGCCTCCTGCCTGGCAGTTCCAACCTCAGCATCCTTCTACCGATATGTTCACTATCCCTCCTCTGTACATGTCCAAACCATCTCAGTCTGGCCTCTCTGACTTTATCTCCAAAACATCTAACATGCGCTGTCCCTCTGATGTACTCGTTCCTGATCCTATCCATCCTCTGCTGAGAAAAAAAAAAAATTGGATCTGAGTCATATGTAACAAAAAAAAAAAAAAAAAAAAAAAATCAGATTTGATTTGTTCACACTGCTAATAAAAGAATCAGATGTGTCACATGGAGGTTAAAAAAAAGAAAGAAAACAGAAATCAGATCTGGGCCACTTCAGACTCTAACATGAACATAACAAATGAAAACTTTACCATGTATACAAATGGATCAGTAGTGGTTGAAAGAATTTATCATCTACTCAGGAACAACATCCTCTGACACCCACAGACCAGAAAAAATAAACAAATAAATAAATAAAAAAGACAGCACTTTGTGATCCAAGTTAAATTCTGTTTTATTCAGGAAAAAGGCATTTAAGGCTAAGAGCAGAACTGCACTTATTTTCAAATACTCTGAGGAAGAAGATATCAGCAAGGCTGGAAGTTAATGGGTCTTGCATTTCTGGTGTAGACATGACAGGATAATTTCATACATGTATAACATAAATTTGGCCTGTGAAGTCCTGCATGCCGATTCAAAGTATTACAAAAGTTACTTGGCGAAAACACTCCGGGTTTATCTACAACTATAAAAATGTCTAATGGGAAATGCTCCACACTTGAGTTAGGCTCAAATCTAGTGATAGTCTTCTATATGCACAATAAAAACCATAACCGCAATATAAAATGAAAACTACTGGGAAAAACAACAGTAATCAAAGAAAATGTGAAATCCAGGACAGACTGATATTACTGGATACAGGCTAAATAATCCAAAAAATTGGAGTCATGAAATAATGTTTTAATAAAATGGAAGTCAACAGCAGGGTATGTATTCATCCAGTGTTGGTATAAAAATCACGTCGCCTAATCACGTTTTCTGTACACTTGCTCTCCACACACACACAAAATGCTATACAGTGTCCCCTAAGATTAGCACTATCTATACCTGTTAATAACAAAGCTATGTGAAAGGAAGAAGCAAAACATCACCAAGTGAAAGCAAATTAAACCAGTGAGAGGGACTTTGCAATGATCAGATGGGATAAATGTCAATGTGAAGACACACAGGAAGTGATTATAGAATAAGCTCAGCTGACCCAAGTAATCTGTAGACCATCTGAGCATTCGGAGGCAGGACTGCTGGAGTGGCTGATTCAATAACATTTGGCTGTTCCACAATTAAGGCATCTATCTTAAAATATATTTCAATACTTTTTAGCACTTGAATGTTTTTCACAATAAAAGGCTAAACATGTGGCTGTTTGTCTGTAGCCTTTGGCATGATGTAAGAGTACTAGTGTTGGCACAGGTAAATATCTGAAACTGTACAAAAAGTCCTACCTGAGAGAAGGATGGACATACTTAGATGTGATTAGCTGGGATTGATTTAACGGTCTGTCCTTCCTAAACTTGAACAGCAGATGACCAATGAAAGTCAATTTCTATTCAAACCAAAACCACATATTTTATAAACAGAACACAATCAGTATAAATAAAATAAGGCACTGGATCCTACCATTCTGCTGTCAACTGTAAGAATTTGTAATATATTAAACCAGCATCAGCATTTCAAAAAAAAAAAAAAAAAAAAAAAAAAAAANAAAAAAAAAATATATATATATATATAGTTTACTGTCAATCTCTGATAAGTAAAATAGTGTATGTTGAAAAGGAGTATCACTTGTTTGATATGTGAAATTCCTGTTACATTGGACAAAAACATCACAAAGGCACTTGTCATAGGCTAACACACAAAACAAATGGCCATCATTAATAAAAACATAAAAAAGAAAATAGAAATTGAGGAGAGTTTACAACAGCATTCTTCATTTCTAGTCCTGGGAGTATGTGTGTGTATAATCTGTCACGTCTCAGATGATTCCTTTGTACTTTAATTCATCTTATGTAGGCTGGAGAGTTGGTCGCATAATACTTTGGTGCTGTTAAATAATGCCAAACATGCGTGACTGGTCTTGTTTTCTTTGGCTTATTTCACGGCACCATGTTTTGTGAATCCTGGTATGGTGTAGCCTTACAGAGTAAAAGTGTGGTATTATTATTACAACCTTCTACATAAGTATGAGAGTGCACGCACGCACACACACACATACAAGGCAACACAGAACCAGGAATGAAGAGCCCGGCAAAAGGGGGAAAGTTGTGGAGTTCAGTAGGCTGTAACCATATAAACTCCTCCTCTGAGACTTTAATTATACACTTTGCTCCGCTCCTCTTCTTCATTGTTTACCTCCACTTCTTCTCCTTCTCCTTCTCCTCCTCCTCATGTGTTGCTGTTTTAAGAGTAGCTCCAGACTGGAGAATGAAGTAGAGAGGAACCTTGTTCAGTATTTTTAAATGCAAGACTTATTTACCTGAATTAGTTTAAGTAGTGAAGGTCTGTAACCAAATATTAATATATCAATTTGTAGCTATACTATAATTGATATATAATTAAGATCTACTCATTACTGTGTAACCTAACCAAAGGTTTCATACTCACTAATAATGATAATCAGGATGATGACTATGACAGCTATCAGGATGGCCCACATCTGCAAGAAGAGAACAGCAAATTTAGGGCCACACACCTTAACAAGTACTAAGATGTAAGACAAAAAAAAATGTGCTGCTTATTTATAATTTCTTTGTTTTACCATATCAATTTTTTATTTGTCTGGTTGTTTCACTTAAAATCTAAATCTATTCAGTATATGTTGTCCAGTTAAAACATTAATCTTTGATACTGCTAAAAAAATAAAAAATAAACCTCTAAATTTGGTGTAGGCCCAGCTTCATTTAAGAGCTATTGTTTGTCTAGATCAATTAGAATCCATTTTCTATTTTGAACAGAGATCATAAAGATCAGGTAGGTCAGCCATGGCTATTTTCATTTACAGTGGGAGTGTGAAGTGTGCTTTGTGGTCAGTGTTTGGGCACCTTGCAGTTCTTCCACCAGTACTTCCTTTTCAGCTTAGCGGCACTGGTCTCGAACTGAGACGCTCCAGCCTGCAGGGCATCCGCTCTGTCATCTAGTTCAGACAGCTTCTGATCACGTTCCAGAACTTTGTCCACATTAACACGCATAATATCCACCACCTACACACAAGAATAACATAAAGACACAAGAATAACACACTGCTCAGTTTAATGTCATTACTTTTTTAAATTATTGTCCATGTAAACCATTTAAATGTTGCAACTTTAATACTTCCTGTAGAAGTAAAGAACTGTGAAAGAAATGGAAATGCATCAATACACAGAACAATATAAGCTCAGTTACTGAAGCTATTACTAAAGCAGCATGACACATAAGACAGAGACACTCAGTGAGATACATCCTTCAGCTTAATAACAGTTATAACACACACAAACACACACACACTCTCTCTCTCTCTACACATTCCACTGATCCACAAACCCCACTATTGCCCTTCCTCTCAGCCAGAGCAGCAGGGTGGAGTGTGCAGGCCCACGCGGGCCTTACATAACCATAAAGACAGTGGTTACATAAATTTATGGCAGCCAATTGGAAGCATTTTTTGTGACATACTGAGGCTAAAGGCATGTGTAGGAGCGGCCAAACTCAACGGAAAACAGTGGAGGAGGGTTAAGAAGAGACCAGAGGAGTAGAGTCCTGCATGGGCCTGGGGACCCATCGGACCCCGAGGCAATTTACAAATTGGGCCAGGCTTTGGGATTAATTTCACAACAATGGTTCAGGCTTAGGCTTTTTTCCTCCCCTTCTCTCTCCACTCACAGTCATAACACACCTCCTGATGCTGCGCTCACATGTTGGCACTCAGAAACTGCCAGCCATCGCTGTTTTCAAAATGCTGCAGCAGCTGACAGCCGCTACTTTTCCTTTGAAAAGAGCCGGAAAAAAAAAAAAAAAAAAAAAAAGGCCAAGGGCCTTAGGTTGGGGCTGAGAATCTGATTAAGTCTAGGACTTCAGGTCGGGTTTGGACAGAACTGTGTAAGGCCAGGTCGGGTACACACCTAAATTTGTGGCCTGTACAGGGCTCTACAGAGGAGGAGTAAGAGTTGGCAGCCGCTTTTTGTTTCTGGTTGCCTCACTGACATCACATTTTCAAAATCCAAATTCTCAACCATAAGAAATGGCTTTCTGTGAATGTAATCTGGCATGTGAATTAAAATGTGGAGACGGAACATTAGACTACTACAGATTCAAGATTGATATCATTCAAGGCACTGAGAAAGGTTACGTAAATCTCTGCATGAGACATGACATGCACAAGCGTCACACAGAGCTGCTGCAGACAGAGAGACGAGAGTTCAAAGATACAGATAGTTTGGGTGAGGAAAATGAGGTATGCTGGAAAAGGTGTTTTAAGTTTGCTCTTTAACTCTGAACCTGCATGTATTATTACAGGCAATACAGGACACATCTCTGCACGTCCTGCCAGACATACTGACAAGACATGAGGGGAAAAAAAAAAAAACCTTTTTACAGACCTAACAAATAATGACAAGGAAATGTTTGGTCAGATGAATCCCTGTGATTTCTTTTTTTTCATCCCAGCTTTCTTCCAAACCTTTTTGTTTCTTTGGTTATTGACCTGAAGCTTGTGAGCACTGTACTGCAAGTTTCTGGGGATAATATGGAAAATGAAAAAACTCCACCCTATGATGTCAGTGGGACTGAAACAAAGGGGTGATTGTGACTGGAGTACAACTGACCAATACATTAATCTAAAAACATATTTTTCACTGTCTTTTCCCCAGCATGGACAGGATGATGTAATAAAAACAGGCAGCAATGACAGAGAGTTTACTTAGTGTGAATCATTTTCTAAAAATAGTTGGTTTTATGCTAATTTCCTATGCAATTAACCTCCATTCATTATACATTAAACTTAACTGATGATTCATCGCAGTGAAATTTTATTATGATATTATTAGTATGGCATGGTAATTTGGGGTGGTCTAATATCATCAGACAAACCGGCTATAAAACAGATGAAGAAAATAAATGAATTTTCATAGCCTGATCTGTGAAAACTGTCTGTCTCTGCCACACTGGCACCTAAGGTCGTGTTTTGTTGCACACAGACTCCAGATGGCGCTACTGACTGCATTGAGACTTAAGCTGTAGTCAGACAGGTGTGCATTTTTGTGCTAAACGCTGGAAGCCTGTGATAACATGCAACAAACCAGTACAACTAACAGAGATTTGTTTTTTCTTCACAAATAATTATTTTTACTGGCAGTAAAGAATTGGTCATCTAAGCAGAGACAACTTCATGTTTACTTAGAGGATTATTATGGTCATTGTCCAGATGATTTTGTGGTTTTTGTGATTTGAAGCTGATGTAGTTTGAGTATGAACAAGTTGTGATGATTATTGTACGTGCCATATATTCATGAAATTTCTGAACTTATTCTTGTCTGACAAAGAACTATCCTGGATCAAAACACTGCACCTATAGGAGAAAAATGCAGTGATCCAATTTCTCTTTTGTTTTAAATGATTGCAGCCTTATCCAATACCTGCTGACAGATTTTTGGGGGCATGTATGCATTTTTCAGCTATATTTTAGAAGCATTAGAGGGACTTCAACTGTAATTTGGCGGTCAGTAATGAAAGGCACCATACCTCATCAACCTGAGCCTGGGTCTGCTGTATGCGCCGGTTGCTTGATGCCATGCCAGAACCTTCTGGATCAATGGTCGACCTGGTGGAATGATGAGAATTAAGATTAGATATCAGCCTCATGGTAATTTCTTTTGCTTACCAAGTAAGTCAAACTTGATTGAAAAAGCTAACAATACACACACACACACACAATACATCAGGAACATGCAGGGATCCACTGCACTTACTTGATTGTATTTACAGTATGCTTATTTAGAAAACTTTTTGCCAAAGACAAATGTTTTAGTGGATTGCTTATTTGTCTTGTAGGTGTTTTGTAAGAGTGTATTTTTTCCTCTCTAGTTGTCCTCCTGCTAACACCTGCACCTCATTTAGCTGATGTGTGTTTACCATACTTTTTAAATTGCATGTTATTTTACTGTTTGTCTGCTGGCTAAAATATGGCACCAAATAAAAAGAACATGAGAACAGAGATTGGATAAAAGTCCAAGAGGCCAGCAGAAACAAATGGGGAAATAAACAGTTGTGCATTTTGAACATAATGTAATAAATTCAGCCCTTCTGCAACTGTAAGAAAGCATCTTCATGCTTAGTTGCTTAAGTTTGTTCTTGGAAAAATTCTGGGAAAAAAGGGACACAATTATCAAGCACAGAAGCATTACACTATCAATTTAGTATCAACGTGGCATTCCTGGCAACGCTATTCAGCCTACCAGCTTGGGCTGCTGGGCTGACGGGCTACTGTAAGTCAGTAGCTCGTTATTGCCACCTACTGACTTACAGTAGTATTGCCCTGAGATGACCTCACTTCTATGAGAAAAACAGATTAAATGAAACTGAGCAATGTGTTAAAGATGTTTAGGAAGGATTAAATCAGTATGAGTATGACTCAGTAAAAAAGGTTTAGTCTGATATCTAACAGTACATACTCTGTTTGACTCATATAAAAGGCAGGCAACAGCAGGCAACGGTGTGGATGGATCCCTACTCTCTATTTACATGCATACAGTCATTGTGCATAGCATACAGGTGCATCCAAGCATACACACTCAAATGCAAACACACAATACCCTCATCCTGTGTTCTACACGTCTGAAGTTACAAAGCTCAGTACCTGCATATCAAACTACTAAAAGCAAGTGTAATGCAGTCTAATTTATTAAGCTTTTTTTTGTGATAAACTTCTGCTTCAGACTAAATTGAAGTATGGAAATACAATATAATGGCTGCAAAATGACCACAGAAGCTGACAGTGATGAAGAGTTGGGACAGCAGCAGAAAGTTATCTCTTCACATTCTACTGCTGACTAGACCTGCTGTGTGTCAACTCTCACCTCACAAGGCCGACACCCACACCAGACTACACCCACACTACACTGACAAAGACTGGCCAGCATAAAGTCTGTGTACACTGTTAACAGTCACTATGTCTCCCTCTTATTCATCCTGCTAGTCGAGCTGAGGGCATTTCTTAGTTTCCTGACTGGACGACTGAGAAAAAACATAATACGCTCATATTTTTTAGGTGTGTATTTGTTTCTAAACAATAGCTGTCAAAGGCTAATGGGGGGAGAGGAAGCAGAATGCTACAGTTACAAAGAACACACTTCCATGTGTCCTATTCAACCAGAGTAAAGCAAAAATCATCTTCCAAATCACTAAATTACTGTATTGATACATCAACTAAAAAGCTATCAGAGACACTAAAGCAGGGATGGGCAACTTTGATTGGGGGGGGGGGGGNGGGGGGGGGGGGGCAATAAAATTTAATTCTCATGGTCAAAAGGCCACATCCTTCACAATTTTAAATTATGTCCTGATAGTACATCAAACCCTTTTTGTCACATAAACACCCAAGTCACTTAAATAAAAACAAGACACAAGATACCCTTGCTGTCTTAAAGTCAATTACTGCTGCATGAAAGGGTATTATTCATATGATATTATATTTCAGTTCAAAACTTGTGATCCTGAACAACTCCAGAACAGCTTTCACATGATGTAACGTGGCACATGGAGGCCATACTGGAAGACATCATCATAGACAGTTGAAAGCAGCCAAATGCAATTCTTATTCATTACTTCTAATCAATACTCAGGAGTACTCAAGAGTGAACATGGCTAACTTTTGCCAGGAACTAAAAATTTTAGATTTTGTCATAGAAATGGTGGCAACAACATGAAACTACTCCAAAACACAACTGCCATGGTAGTCCTACCTGTGATTTAGTGATACAGACAACTTTATAATTATTGTCACACAATTTATTATTTGAAAAACAAAACAAAAAAAAAAACCAAAAACAAAACAACAAAACACTAGATACCGAGATCAACACTGGCAACACAAGAACTGTATGTTGGCAAGTATATCTTAAATGTTATTTATGCATTGGGATATCATCCATCTCACTGTGAATACAGCAGAAGCGGCCTTTTTTTTTTTAATGGAAAGCCTCTCTCATCTTTCATGTCCCTTGCTGTGATTACAGTCATGTTCACAGATTAAAAATGAAAAGTCAAAAGTCACAGCAACTACATGAGTACTTAGCATAAGGAGTAAATATCCCTTGAATATTTCTCTTATTTTTTCATGAACACTTAATGAATGAGTCCTCATGCTTTCTGCATGTCATACATCCATTCTCCATGCTATAACAGCCAAACTGTGACTAAACAACCAGTTTTCACTGAAAGGCACAGTATTTCAAATAATATGTTTTACTCATTTCACTGTAATGTAGATCTGGTTATAAGTCTGGTTATTTGGCTATTGACTGTTATTAAATCCCAATAAATTAACATATTCTATAAATTTCATTAGTCAACAAAGTGCAAAAGTGAAGAAAATATCCTGGTCCGATCTAATTATACTTTAAATGAAGATGTAGACAGTTATCATATCTATATTAATTTTTCCAATACCCATTTATGAGTACTGAAGTTGACAAACCCCCAAAGCACATATTTTATGTTTTAAGCCGACATATCGACGCTACCTGTAAATATTGTGAACCTGTAAATATTATAAGTACTGTCACTGCATATGAATATTAATATCCATGAAGTCATAATATTCACATTCACATGTCTAATAATGGGCTTAAGGTTAACTAAATCAACTTACATGGTGAGCTTGTAACAAAACGTCAACCTAGGACCTGAGAAAGCGCATATAAATAGCAAACATTTCATTAAACAACTTTTAACGTTTTGTTGTCTGTGGACGTTAAATACGTCCGTGATATACAATTTACGTTTAGTTGTTTCTTACCGAACACTTTAACTAAGTTGTTGCGTTTGTTGTCTGAAGTTAGCTTGCTAACTCTACCAAATCTGCAAAAGCTAACGCACTAGCACTTGTTGCATGCTAACAAAGTTTGGGCGTTGCTTTTTCACTGATCCTGTTTGAAACTACCCGGAAAGCCGGATGTTTTGGGCGAGTTAAACCGACTACGAAGCTATATTTGATTCTGAAACAACTTTTGGTAGAATATTTCTGAACTTACATGGTGAACTGGAATGTGCTAAAACGACGTCTGCCGCAGTCTCTTGTTGGCAAGCTAAAGGCTCGTTTAGCTAATGGTGTCAATCCGTAACAGCTTCTGCAGTGAGCTCTTATGATGCTGCATTCACGTGCTGTCGGGTATGTTTGTTTTATACAGGATACCNCCCCAAGCGACAGATAATGACTTGGAAGCATATAGATTATTAAAAATGAATTGCATACCTAATTGCTCTCTCTCCTTGTGGCAAAGCTTTGCAAATTAGCCACATGAGATCCAAATTCAACGAAATATTTTGCACGTTAGTGTACGTTCTTTTTTAAAAATTAGTTTTGAAAGTCCGATCTTACGAGGAGCACATCAATGCACCATTAAGGAGACAGTAACACGTGGTGCTTGTCCACCACTTTAAATGGATACAGTGATCAATTCATAAAATTTGATTATAACGTAAGACAAAAGTCATACTTGAAGTATGGTGAGATATTTCGTCAGCCTTTAAAATAGAAATGTAACAGATATCTATATATCCATGTATTTTCACTGTATTTTCACCCAGCTGCTCGTCCCTGAAAGCCCGTGATGAGCATGTGACATAGGAAAAAACAAAAACAAACAAAAAAAAAACTTCACATTGTGTATTTTATCAAAGAAACACACGGTTAGGATGTCTGAGTGTGGCAACTAGACATGAGGTTTTAATGGAAGTAAGTTGGGACAGACAGACAGACAGACAGACAGAGACTGTGTCCAGTAGAAGGTTCTGCTTATAGACTGACTTGTAGAGTAAATAGAAGCTACAACATTGAGAACAATGGTGCTCTTTGTCCAGAATCAAGAAGCACTGCTTAAAAGCTACAACATTCCTGATTGGGACACAAGTGGTGCTGTTTATTCTCTTTAAGTCGGTGGGTTCTTTCCTTTATTGCTAGAAAAAATTGGAATAAATTTTAAGCATGAAGGATTAGGCTATTTCTTTATGTGACCATATTATAATTGGTATGATTTGCCATTACTTGTTTACTAGTCCTAATCCCTTGGATTGTTCCAATCAATGAAGTGTTGGGATCACAGAGGTAAGTCATTGTAACAGTAACACCAGTAAAAAAAAAAAAAAAAAAANAAAAAAAAAAAAAAAAAAAATTACTAGATTGCAGGCTTGAAAGCTGTCTCAGAAACTTAGCACAAGTTCTATATTATAAAAAAACAAGACAAGCAGGTACTGCTGGCTTGTAGGATTACTTCAGCTCTGCAAACTGTACAACACTGAAAAGCATAATTTTTATTTCATACAAATATCACCTGGTGAGAATGATACTAAGATTTGGGGATTCAGTGATTTCATCATTGTAATTCCATATCAGGATGGTTCAGTAAACAAAATTTATCAAAAAGTGAGACAGACACGCTTACAATAGTTTTATTAAAATATTTATACTGTATATGTAAAGTTTTTGTTAGTTTGCACTAAACATGTGTACACAAACATGTACATAAGCTTCACGATAGATCAAATATATTGTTAGTTTTAATATACAACGAACAAAATAATTTTTTTTATGCTTAAGAACATGAGAAATAAAGTGAACCAAAGATTCAAGTTTCTACAAGGCTTACAACATAACTACTTTTCTATTTCCTAGTGGGTAACATATTAAGTACCATAATTAAAAATCAAAAACAAACAAACAACAACAACAACTGGAAGTAACAAATGAATAATTTTCTTCATATTTTCACTGAAAAGAAAGGAAAACTACACATTTAAGTCAATTTTTGTTAATTTCACTACTTGGACTTTGTAATTTCTTCATTAAAAAAATTGTTTTTATGAATTATCTAAAAATATATAATGTTCTTAATGAAACTGACCAATTTTCCAAAGGTATTTTCTAATCATACATGTCATTTTTAATTTCATGAAGTAATTTATTTGACCATTTCCACTTGGAATTATAGCTTCGCTGTAAAAAAAAAAAAAAAAAAAAACTAAATGTAAAATAATAATATAAAACAATCTGGATAGGACAAAAAAATCTTAAGGATTTTTGTTAGTATGGTGCCAAAAAATGGGGAACAGCACAAAGTTCCATATTTATGTGGTTGTAATGTGTTTAATCTGGATGTAATGCTTATGAGAAATCCTTTCCAAGTTCCTTGAACTCAACAACAACAACAACAACATCTTCTTATGTTTTCACTCTTGGCTACATTCCAGATCCTCCATCCACCATAGGTTCGCTTCCAGGACTCTGCTACAGAAAAAAAAAAATTTTTAAAAAGTGTTTTTATTCAGTGTCACTCTACACAGAAACTCCATGTTTACTGCAGCTTTTTTATTTACTTCTCATTAAGATCTTAAGATTCAACACAATATATAAAACTTACGTAGTTTGCTACTTTCTCAGCACCTCCATTATACAACAGGCTGGATTTCTCCTCCTGTAAATGATTTTTTTCATTATTGAACCAAAACTCATCTGATTTTAACTCGCATCCTTAAAGCATGCTTTTCAAATTAGCCCAACATGGAAGGAAATATAGTTTATATCAAAATTTAAGCCAAAGAAAGAAACAACAGGAAATGTCCTATAGTATGACTGAAATCCTAGTTGATAACATTCCACATTTCTGCTGGCTTTCATGCTGGTCATCTGATATTTGCAGCAGGTGCACTAAGTAACAAAGTCGAGGTTAATGGCCTGACTTTACTCTGTCTTCAGATTGCAAGCCTGGTATGTAAGAGCACAGTGATGGTAAACGCCTCAGTGGCTTGCTTGATAATGTTACACTTCATCCCTTCTGAACAGAGGACAGCCTCTCAACTCTAAGTCCATGCCCTGACACAGGTTTTCGGCTGTGGTCCTTGTTCATGTTGTTTAGTTTCACAAGGATAAAATCTTAGAATCTCTCTCTGTCAGGGACCCAGTTGCCCAAACAGGCTCCTGGCCCACTTTTAATTGAAACCTTCCAGTTGACACTGTCTATAGTTACAGCTATTTACACTTGTTTTGAAAATTGAACACAGAGAGGGATTCTGTGTGAACATTATTTTGTGTGAATAAATTCCAAAATCATCAAACGTTTGACAACAAACTTTTTTTTATTGTGTTTTAGTGTGCTAAAGTACTAAATTAGTTCAAAGGGAATATCCACCAAAGAATAATTAAATAACAGATGTGTTTGGTTAACCAAAATTCAACAGAATGCTTGATGAAATTTCAGGATTTATTTTGATGTTTTACCCAGAAATCACAGGCATAAATTCTTGATAATTTAAATATAGAGTCTTTAATAAATACATGAATCAAAACAAAATAACAATATAACTATTTATGATCAGTTAGCAATTCTGAGTTTTGAACCTTCATAACATCAAAAGTGAACCCTGGTTTGTAGAAGTCATGTATGTACACAAAAACTCCTGGTTTATGGAAGAATATAAGAGTAACAGCAGAAACAATTTTCCAGAGCGAACTGACACTGAATTTGAGGAAAGTGACAAATAAGAATCAAATCAACAGAACTTACATGGTCTGAAACTTCCATCAGTTCATCTGCCTCGCTGATCTCTGTGCTGCAGCCTCCAGGAAAACACTCTGATGAACGCTTTTCTCTCATTTTTCGAAGGAAGTCAGCTGCAGTTGATTTTTTCAGCAGTGCTATCACAAAAACAGATGACACAAATATGTTATTTCACCAGATGTATCTCAAAGGCTGTGCTTTGTCTTGAAATACCAGTTTTTGAGGTGAGTATGGTGTCTCATTTCTAATTTTGTGTAGAGGAAGACTAACTTACCTCCCTCACAGATGTAGGTGATCATGAGCATCACAGTCAGCAGTGTTGCAGCCATATCCTTGTGCAGCCTCAGTCTCTCACACACTTGAGTGTTGTGCCCCTCACATCTCCTGGTACTTCGAGTTACCTGAGAAATCCCCACGCCCACCACCATCTCAGCAGTATTCCCAAGGGACAGTGGGGAATGAATGCATTTGTATCGAGAAATAGGGAGCAACTGTATGTGGAGAACACACTCACACACACTTGCTCAAGTAATACTGACCTGTGAAACCAAGGCTAGTTTCCTCAGAACTGTCTCACCACATTTTCATTTCCTCACAGTTGTGAATTATGGACAGTGATGAGCAAAATTTTCTTTTATTTTGTGTGTATTGTATGCATATTAGGAGTGCCACATCCTATGTTAGATATCTCAATAGATTTTGGTTAGGAAATGAGTTTACATTTAGAATTTAAAATCACTTCAGTCACTTTTGAGTGCATAATTTAATATTTGCAGAGATGAGTAACTTTTTTGTGCTGTGTGTTATAACTCACTAATGTCTAAGGCTTTATCTATTGCGACATTTGACCAATGGCATAAATTTAGCAATCACATATTAACAAAGACATCTGATTATGTGAATGTGAATCAGTGGACATTACAATGACTGTAAGCGTGTTGTGAGAAGTAGCAGAACGGTAACGGTATACTGTATAATTTAATAGGAATTGGGAGCTTTGATGGTTGACAATACTGCCACCTAGAGGTAAATATGTGCAATTAATGCAGCCTCAAGGGGGCAAATGCAGCCTCAAGGGGGTGAATGCAGCCTCAAGGGGGCACAAG
>VXCM01003113.1:50513-63530 GCA_014773175.1 Lucifuga dentata | reverse complement strand
TAGTATTTATGGTGTTGTCTAACAAGCTAGCAGCTAGCTAATTTAATTACTGTAGCTGGATAAATGCTAGCCAATGACATGACCCTGTTTTAACTTAGCATCATTTACCACAACAATAATTTACACTTAGCATGCTAGTTGCTTAATATAAATGTACTTTAAAAAGTATTATGTCATTCAAGTGGTATATGTTTATAATAAGAGTGTTATCACAGGACAAACGGGTACAGAAAATGGATGAATGGATGGATGGATGGTATCAATAAAAGTGTNTTATCACAGGACAAACGGGTACAGAAAATGGATGAATGGATGGATGGATGGTATCAATAAAAGTGTAGAACGGAGACTGCTGCAGGTCCTTTGACCTTTCTGCTATCAGACTGTCTAACATCATCAGGGAGCTGCTGCTGCTTTGGTTGCTTCTTTCTGATCTGCAGTATTTCTGTAAATCATACAGTGATATGTACCGTAAATAGTTATGATGCTATATTTCCACAGTTTTTATTGTTCAGTTTGTTCTATTTTATTTTGTATAGTGCATTCAGTCTATATTGCACAGTTTTTATTTTTATTCTGTACAGTTTGTCTAGTCTGTACTATAACTTGTAAGCTATTAAAAATACAACAGAAATAGTTATTCTATTCTTGTATACTCGCGCAAAGCAAAGTTTCTGATTTTCACTGTTCTGTTATTTGTATAATCTGTCAGTTTTTCCTGCTTCATATTTTTGAGTCCTGTGTTGCTGCAACATGTGAACTTCCACGCTTGCCTACAGAAATCGCAGCATTATGTCACATTTTGTCTAAAGTTAGAGCTAAGCAATGTCTAATTTATTTCATAAATCATACTTCAATGGACATTTGTTTTGACAAACAAACAGCACTTTTTCACTTTCTGATTTGCACCTACAGCGCTGGCCAAAAGTATTGCACCCTGTGTCTTGTACTTTTGTGTAAACTTTTCTTTCTGAGTTAAATTACTACTCCAAACACAACAAAATGTATTTTTTTTTAGTGTGTTAGAGTGAGTACAACTGAAAAAAGCCAATAGTTGTTAATAGTATTAAGTAGGAAGACACTTGTGACATATTGTTAAGATTTGAAGAAGAATACCAATATTATTAGTAGAGATCAAACAGGAAGTTAAAACATCTACTTTGAGGTAGGGTCAGAGGTCAAATGGTTTTCACGTGTTTTCACTGACTTGTAGAAATATTGCAGTCATATTACCTCTCTGAAATCCAAATTTAAGTCTAAAAAATAGTTGAATATTCTGAAAAATACTCAACTATTTGTAAAATACTAATAAATGAATTTTGTTGTGCTTGGAGTGGTACTTTGGTAAAGTTTACACAAAAATACAGGGGGTGACGTACTTTTGGCACGCTGTAGTTACTCTGTAGTGCTTGTAACAAAAATACACAATAAGGTAGAGCCCTAATGAAGCGTTGCTGACAATAAGATTTAACACTGAGTACAGTGTGTTATAAGTTAAGACTAAAACTGTCTTTTTTTCTCCTATGTATTTTGGAGAATGAGAGTGAAGGGGCGCCAATGGATGTNTAAAACTGTCTTTTTTTCTCCTATGTATTTTGGAGAATGAGAGTGAAGGGGCGCCAATGGATGTCTCACCTAGGGTGCCAAAGTGGTCAGAAACAGCCCAGATTATCGTGTTACTGCTGTTATTGTGTTACGTTGCTGTTATCGTGTTACATTGCTGTTATCATCGTGTTACGTTGCTGTTCTCATCGTCTTATGTTGCTGTTGTCATTGTGTTATGTTGCTGTTATCATTGTGTTATGTTGCTGTTGTCATCGTGTTACATTGCTGTTGTCATCGTGTTACGTTGCTGTTATCTTCGTGTTACATTGCTGTTATCATCATGTTACGTTGCTGTTATCGTGTTACATTGCTGTTATCATCGTGTTACGTTGCTGTTCTCATCGTCTTATGTTGCTGTTGTCATTGTGTTATGTTGCTGTTGTCATCATGTTACATTGCTGTTATCGTGTTATGTTGCTGTTATCATCGTGTTATGTTGCTGTTGTCATTGTGTTATGTTGCTGTTGTCATCGTGTTATGTTGCTGTTGTCATTGTGTTATGTTGCTGTTATTGTGTTATGTTGCTGTTATCGTGTTACATTGCTGTTATCATCATGTTACGTTGCTGTTATCATCGTGTTACGTTGCTGTTCTCATCGTGTTATGTTGCTGTTGTCATTGTGTTATGTTGTTGTTGTCATTGTGTTATGTTGCTGTTGTCATTGTGTTATGTTGCTGTTATTGTGTTACGTTGCTGTTATCGTGTTACATTGCTGTCATTGTGTTATGTTGCTGTTATCATCGTGTTATGTTGCTGTTATCGTGTTACATTGCTGTTGTCATGTTGCTGTTATTGTGTTATGTTGCTGTTATCGTGTTATGTTGCTGTTATCATTGTGTTACGTTGCTGTTATCGTGTTATGTTCTGTTGTCATTGTGTTATGTTGCTGTTATTATCGTGTTACGTTGCTGTTGTCATCGTGTTACGTTGCTGTTGTCATCGTGTTATGTTGCTGTTATCATCGTGTTATGTTGCTGTTGTCATGTTGCTGTTATTGTGTTATGTTGCTGTTATCATCGTGTTACGTTGCTGTTGTCATTGTGTTACGTTGCTGTTGTCATGTTGCTGTTCTCATCGTGTTATGTTGCTGTTATCATCATGTTATGTTGCTGTTATCATCATGTTATGTTGCTGTTATCATTGTGTTATGTTGCTGTTCTCATCGTGTTATGTTGCTGTTATCATCATGTTATGTTGCTGTTATCATTGTGTTATGTTGCTGTTGTCATCGTGTTACGTTGCTGTTATCATCGTGTTATGTTGCTGTTGTCATGTTGCTGTTATTGTGTTATGTTGCTGTTATCATCGTGTTACGTTGCTGTTGTCATTGTGTTACGTTGCTGTTGTCATGTTGCTGTTCTCATCGTGTTATGTTGCTGTTATCATCATGTTATGTTGCTGTTATCATCATGTTATGTTGCTGTTATCATTGTGTTATGTTGCTGTTCTCATCGTGTTATGTTGCTGTTATCATCGTGTTATGTTGCTGTTATCATCATGTTATGTTGCTGTTATCATTGTGTTATGTTGCTGTTGTCATCGTGTTACGTTGCTGTTATCATCGTGTTATGTTGCTGTTGTCATGTTGCTGTTATTGTGTTATGTTGCTGTTATCATCGTGTTACGTTGCTGTTGTCATTGTGTTACGTTGCTGTTGTCATGTTGCTGTTCTCATCGTGTTATGTTGCTGTTATCATCATGTTATGTTGCTGTTATCATCATGTTATGTTGCTGTTATCATTGTGTTATGTTGCTGTTGTCATTGTGTTACGTTGCTGTTGTCATCGTGTTATGTTGCTGTTATCATCGTGTTATGTTGCTGTTGTCATGTTGCTGTTATTGTGTTATGTTGCTGTTATCATCGTGTTATGTTGCTGTTATCATTGTGTTATGTTGCTGTTGTGATCGTGTTACGTTGCTGTTGTCATTGTGTTACGTTGCTGTTGTCATGTTGCTGTTATTGTGTTATGTTGCTGTTATCATTGTGTTATGTTGCTGTTGTCATCGTGTTATGTTACTGTTGTCATTGTGTTACGTTGCTGTTGTCATGTTGCTGTTATTGTGTTATGTTGCTGTTATCATTGTGTTATGTTGCTGTTGTCATCGTGTTACGTTGCTGTTGTCATTGTGTTATGTTGCTGTTGTCATCGTGTTATGTTACTGTTGTCATTGTGTTACGTTGCTGTTGTCATGTTGCTGTTATTGTGTTATGTTGCTGTTATCATTGTGTTATGTTGCTGTTGTCATCGTGTTACATTGCTGTTGTCATCGTGTTACGTTGCTGTTATCTTCGTGTTACATTGCTGTTATCATCGTGTTACGTTACTGTTATCGTGTTACGTTGCTGTTATCATTGTGTTATGTTGCTGTCATCTTGCTAAGTTGCTGTTATCACTGTGTTACTTTGTTGTTATCATCGTGTCTGCGCCGTTTACGCCCACACTGCTGCTGTTTGCGCCGATATTGATAAGAGTCTGATGGCTGCAGCTTCTCAGTCATTTCCTCTTCAGCTGGAGGCAACACAATGTCTGCAACTGTATTTTCAGCATTCAAAACCCACCAATCACCATACATGTTGTTTATAATGTGTGCCTATATTTGCCTATTCTGAAGTGTTTATGATTTGAAGATCCTGAATAACTGATGCATGTTCATGATGTCATTGCAAACCTAAATTTGACACGTTTATCTGACTTCTAGCATCAATGCAGCAGCATTAAATGCAGACAGAAGTGGCTGCTTTCCTGTTTGCATTTTTTTTGTATATTTCACGTTTAGAATGGTGCCCGTCACTCATAATAATATCTATCAGGATGTAATTCACAGAGTTTCTCCCTGTTACTTGTTACTAATACTGTACATGTTACTAATATGTGCAAAATGGTTGAGGTTGATAGATCAATGTGTCACTGAGATATGATAATTTTAGTGAAAACTGCTAAATCAAACAAAATCTCTCCAGAGTCACCAAATGATCAGAAATCACTTTTTTTGTTTTTGACACTGAAAACTCTTCTTAAATTAAGATGAACGTAACAAATGTTTTTATGACACTTTATCATTTTGATTGGTTATTTTTGTCCATGTTCTGTGCTATTGAAACATCTCCAAACATCCCGTCTCTCTTTCCTCCTTTCCAAAGAGTCCAAACACCCAAATGAAGCTCCACCCAATTTACCATATATGTGTGGAAAGCTCTTTTCATTGGCTACAATCCCAGTGGATTTTACTAATGCAACAATATTACAGTAAAAGGAGATTACTCTGCCATTTTGGTTCCTGATTGGCTTGTTCTGCTCTTGATTTCAGCAATAACAAACACTATAGGTCAAGTCGTTTGTCAATTCTCAGAAGTCCAATGAAATGCCACCAGTTTTCTATCGTAAACTGCTGGAAACTGTTGAAAAGACAAATGAGGCTTCTTTTCCTGAGGTAGTTAAAATACGAACAGTTTTATTGCCATTCTTGAGCATATTGTGATACATACAAAGTAATGCATTTTATATTTATAGCAGTAGGAAAATATAACAGCACTGTGTGAAACAGAATGTGATGTCATACTATGTTACTCTGCATCAGGGAGGTAAAAACAGAATATAAAACAGAAATAACACCAAAGGTTCCCTAAATGCTCGTGGATTTACATCTAAGTCTACAAAGTATGGAAAAGAGGTTTTATGAACATATATATAAGGAATGAAAGAGTTGAATATCAACCTATATTTTCCACTGATGCTTGCTGTAACAGCTCTGACTGGAGGTCCTGTTTCTGGAACGTACCGCCTGAAGCAGTTTCATTTCCACTGGGGAGCGTCTGACGAGAGAGGCTCAGAGCACACCATCAACAATATCAAGTTCCCCTGTGAGGTACTCATCTGTTACTGTACTCACACTGCTGTAACTGTACTCATCATACTGCTGTTACTGTACTCACACTGCTGTAACTGTACTCATCATACTGCTGTTACTGTACTCATCCATGCTGTTACTGTACTCATCATACTGTTATTGTACTCATCATACTGCTGTAACTGTACTCATCATACTGCTGTTACTGTACTCACTGCTGTAACTGTACTCATCATACTGCTGTTACTGTACTCATGCATACTGCTGTTACTGTACTCATGCATACTGCTGTTACTGTACTCATCCATGCTGTACTCATCATACTGTTACTGTACTCATCATACTGCTGTAACTGTACTCATCATACTGCTGTTACTGTACTCACACTGCTGTAACTGTACTCATCATACTGCTGTTACTGTACTCACACTGCTGTAACTGTACTCATCATACTGCTCTTACTTTACGCACACTGCTGTAACTGTACTCATGCATACTGCTGTTACTGTACTCATCCATGCTGTTACTGTACTCATCATACTGCTGTAACTCATACCGCTGTTACTGTACTCACACTGCTGTAACTGTACTCATCATACTGCTGTTACTGTACTCACACTGCTGCAACTGTACTCATCATACTGCTGTTACTGTACTCATCCATGCTGTTACTGTACTCATCATACTGCTGTTACTGTACTCATGCATACTGCTGTAACTGTACTCATCATACTGCTGTTACTGTACTCATGCATACTGCTGTTACTGTACTTATCACTGAGTGAACATAAAGGTGTTAATACTGCACCAGAAACCACTTCATAAGCTCACAGAACCTCACAGGATCTACTGTACAGATCCACAGTTTGATTTTTATATATTTGTGATGTAGCGGCATCACTGATGAGGAAAATGTTATCGGAACACGTTTAGTTGAGTTTGATCAATTTTTGATAGTTGTGATTCCTCTTATGGCCACAACTATGGAACCTTTACGTGATTCATCTGAAGGACATGGTTCTTAAACTGTGTGGCAGAAAATAATCTAATTTCATTTATTTTAGTGAGAATATTGAAGACAGGATGAATAATGTAACACTGAATGATGCTGATGTTGATATTAGAAATAAAGAAACTGTTTGGACCATAGCAGAGGAAGAATAAATGAGACAGGGAGGACCGCTGCACTATTATTGCACCACTGTACAAAAAGTAACGCAGCTATAGGAAAAGGAAAAAGAAATTCCTATTCTTGTTTCTAAGGAATGTTGACTTTTTCCCTTCTTGTATTCCCATCATCAGCTTCATCTGGTGCACTGGAACACCAAGTATCCCAGTTTTGGCGAGGCAGCCAGCCAGCCCGACGGCCTCGCTGTGGTCGGGGTCTTTCTGAAGGTGATTGGTCACGCCTGACATCTGAGCTTGTTTAACCACAGACACGGCTTTGGCTAGTCAGGGGTGATGACGCAAACTCTGCAAATGACTTGATATATAGTAAAAATAAAGAAGCATTCATCAGTACTGTCATGTCTTGTGAATCATAGCGTTTGTGTGTCTGTTTGTGTCAGATTGGTGCTGCTAACCCCAGCCTGCAGAAGGTTCTGGATGCTTTGGATGCCATTAAAACAAAAGTAAAAACTAAATCAGCGCATCACCACCACCACACACACACACACACACACACACACACACGTTTACTTGCTGAATGTTGTGCTCATATATGAAGTGCAGCACTAATGGATTCTTTTCCTTCCGTCCTGCAGGACAGACAGGCCACCTTTGAAAACTTTGATGCAAAGACTCTTCTTCCTGCTTCTTTGGCCTACTGGACCTATGATGGCTCTCTGACCACGCCCCCCCTGCTGGAGAGCGTCACCTGGATCGTCCTGAAGGAGCCAATCAGTGTCAGCCCTGCCCAGGTATAGCAATAAAAACAACACGATGAATAAAATTAAAATGTTACTAATGCAATAAAACAATTACAGTAAGAATGAAAATATTTCTAAGAGTATTATCATTGTTACTGTTCATGGTACAAATCTCTGACCTCACAACATTTTGATTTATGATTCTTTAGACGTCAGCTGGCGCATCGTGATATCTTGAAATTTTAGGAAAAGCTTTAGGAATGCAGCAGGTGTGAATATGTTTTCACACCTGCTGGATGTGGTCCGGTTCGTTTTTACATCAGGACAACACAACCAGACTCACACCACTTTCAGCAGCAGGTCTCCAAACAACTATGAAGTGGTTCTTTTCTGGTCTGAACATGATCCACACAACACTGAACTAACTCCAGGACAATCTATTGATTGATTGATTGATTAGCTGCAGAGATGTAGGTGTGTGTGTGTGTGTGTTTAACATTAAGTAAACACCTTTGATAATCAAATCAAATAGATACTGTTAAAGGGTGGAAACACGTCAATCTTAGCTAACACGTGTTCAGATGAACATGTGTTCAGGTTAGCGTGTGCTTGTACGTTGTCAGCATGTTGCTCCATTCTCCTGTTCAGCGTGTGAAGGCAGCACGTCTTTTTCACATCATGCGTAGCAGCATGTGGTTTTCCACACGTTGTCTTGAAGTCAGATTCAGCTTCTGCTGTCATAGTTTTCTTCTTCATGGATCAAATGATTCTATGACTAGGAAAGGATCCACATTCATCTTTGTTACTCTGATTTACTTTGACACCATAGAAACTACTTCCTGTTTGGAGTTTCTTTCTGACCAATGAGCAGAGAGAGTGTTGTCACATGACTTTAGCTGATATATTTTGGTTTGATTGGCTGTTTACCTGTGAAGCAAAATGAAACCAAGTGACAATTATGCAGCATTGAAATGATTTAGTTCCTGATTCAGACTAGAGCAAACGATCTACAGATCTGAAAATGACCTTACATTTGGTGTGAGCCCACACCTGAGTAAGGACGCGTGTTTTACTGCATTCATGCTGAGCCACTGAGCACAAAGCACTAAGAGAAAACGATAAGTCATGGTTGAGTGTTTGAAGTGTTTTTGTCTTCAGTCACGGTTGGGTTCGTTTTTGCAGCAGCACATCATGGTTCCCGCAGTTTAATATATCATGAGTCATCTGCAGACCAGACACATATGTTTTACGTGTGCTGTTTTTACCAAACTACAGGAACTAGCTGTGGTATACCATGATGGAATGTATGCATATGCTTTCATAAGGAGTTATATTTGTGCCAGCATTTGAAGGCGTGAGAGCAGGTCTGTTAGATTACTCTTTATCTCTGGTGACCAGTTTGCTCTCAATCTCCCTCAAACGGAGCCGCCCATCCCAGCACACACAAGCTGGCTCTACACTTTCAACTTGCTGCAGTCTACTCTGCAATCTATCAGTTTATATATTAGGACTTTTTGCTTTCTGTCATGCTGTGCTGTTGTGTGAACGGGCCAGATTCATAAACGGCACATGATTTAACGCAGCCACGTTTTCTCATTCATAAACGCTTGTTATTAGCAGGTTTTACCCTTTAAAGAGGCGTTACTGCAGTGTTTCCTCATTTACATGACAGGAAGCGATTCATGAAACACACTGACACGCTAACATGAAGACTGTTTCAGTCTGAGGGTAAATTTCATCGGAATGAAATCTGATGATGTTTCAAACTATTTGCCTCGCAGGTGTTAGTAATCAGTAATTTTAGTGATCAATAACTTTGATAGATAAATTCACTCAGCTGATCAGGGAGTTTTTAAACGGCGAGTTTTGATCTGATCTCACACACGTTCGCTGAGTTTAATCATAACCCCATCTGCTGCGTTGTCTTCCTCGCACACACACACAAGCACACACAGACACACACTTTCTGCCTGTTCATTGTGTCTGATAATAATGCTTGCTTTGGGGGGGGTCAGCGCCATTGGTGCTTTGAGTGTACACGCTGCCTGCATGTATGCGTGTTTGTAGTGTACACGCTGTGACACAGAGCTGCAAACGCCTCAGAATGAGCTCAGAGAAACTAATTCATCCCAGAGTTCAGCAGCCAGAGAAACGCTAAATGCTCCCACACGATCTGTGTGTAGTGCACACACACACACACACACACACACCATTCCATCCAACAGGTACTAAGTCGTTTTCAGACGTAAAGATGGTTTGCTCTGGTCTGAGTCAGGGACTAAGTCCTCACAGTGTTAGAGTTCCTGCTTGGTTTGATTCAGATTCACACAGGAAATCAGTTTCTTCGATTAGCTAATCAAAGGTGTAGTTACTTCATGTTAACCACACACACCAGCCCCTCTGCTTCTAATGATCAATACATCAATAGACTGATCTGTCAGAAGTAGTGAGGATCATGTTCAGATAACCGTTGAACCGCTCCAGAGTTCATTAGGAACCAGATCCTCCAAACGGTGTAATCAGGTGTAATGGCTGCGTTCAGACCTGCACAGATGAATCCTAATCTGAGTAAACCGACCAAAGCATGCAGGCGTGAAAAGCCAGAGCCAGTCAAAGAAGTTTCACGATATTCTATGGCAGGAAATGGAATTATTGGACACATGAAGATTACATAATGTTGTTTTCCTCTGTTGTGTCTGGCTTGGTTAGATGGCAAAGTTCCGCAGCCTCCTCTTCACTCCTGAAGGAGAAGCTCCGTGCTGCATGGTGGACAACTACCGGCCTCCACAGCCGCTGAAGGACCGCCAGGTCCGCGCCTCCTTCAAATAAAAGCTGCTGCTTCCTCCTCCATCCTGCCATCCTTCCCGAGTGCCACTGTTTTTCATTCCATTTATCCGTCTGAGATCAACCGTCTATCTCACCTCACACCAGTTTGGTTGGACTTTTCAGATTTGCGTGCTTCCTCATAGCCGACATTTATCCAAACTAAACTGCAAATATTCTGAACGTAGGACTTGTATTAGCTTTATTATTGGAAATTGTAATAGAAAGATTTAATCAGTTAATTGTCTTAGATATGTTTTTTGTTGGAGGTGAAATCCCAATAAAATGAAAGCTAGTCAGGCAGCTGTGCATACACACACACACACAGACACACACACACACACACAGGCAGGGATATTTTTCCATTTTTTCTTTGCTCAGAATTAGAAACAGTGTGTTGGAGAATAAAAGTGTTTTATTGCTTCATGAAGCTTCTTTCAGTGCGTTTCATGTGTAAGTCTGTCGTTCAGACTGAGGATGTGAAAAACATAAATGAAACTTATCAATTTTAGTTCCTGTTTTCATGACATAGAGAAAAAAAAAAAGTTGCCATCAATATTTAGTATTTTAGTTTTCATTTTTTGGTTGAGTCACCTGGTACCAGGCTGATACCTGGTGACTCAACGCGACCTGATTTTACACAGTGGCACCTTTGTTATGTAATAACATGGAAGTATTTGCTGATAGCATTATTTTCTGTTTCGGTCCTCCGTCTGCACTTCAGGTGTTTTCAGACCTGGAGTCTCTTTGCTCTGGTCCAAATACATCAAAGTAAAATATCTCAGTAAAAGTCATGTGACAACACGCTCTCTGTTCGTTGGTCAGAACTGTTGGGGGGCGGCAGAAAGAAAATCAAAAGTTTACTACGTCGGGAAAACTAAATAATAATAACATGAACAAAGATGGAGTTGGGGTACAGCCGAACAGGGGAGTAGAGCAACATACTGAGAACATACAAGCACACACTAACCTGCACACGTGCTGAACACTACAGCACCACCATCAGGCCAATCACGTTTTTTATTTTTTTTTACTCAGGTTGAATCTGTTAAGTTTGATTGCTGCAGCTTTTGTGGTTTTTGAGATCCACCAGTTTTAATGGGCGTGGCTACAAGGACAGCCGCATCTCAGCCCAAGAAATAGAGGAACAAAGTTTTTGATTCTACAATGTATGGCTCAGAAGTTACTGACAAACTTTTAATTGTTATAGCGCCACCATCAGATCGATTGGTGATTCATTTTTGCAGAAATCTTTATTGCACATCCAAGAAATTTGGTTACAGAAGACTAATTCATTCATGATATGGCACGTTTTATAGAATGAGCCATGAGAATAAGTGCAATGGCAAAATTTTGCGACGATTGAGCCAAAATTATAAGAGCAGAATAGAAAAAAACAGTTTTAGAAAAAATTCAAAATGGTGGAAAATCTACTGTATATACTGATCTTGTATAGCCGTATAACCAATGTCATATATAAGCCGACCCCCTGATGTTGTTCCATCAATTTATTGGTTTAGCAAATTACCTGTTTTTCTGGGTATTGTCATGGTATTCCTGTGATTTTCTGAAAATAATCCACTTACCAGTAAACATGATATTTATTTCAGCAGCTGATTACCATATCTGACCAATCACAGCAGAGCTTACTGGCTGCTGCAAAATGTGCTGATAAGATGTTTAGACAGGAAATATCTCATTCTAAGATATGATTTCAACTATTTTCCATGGGTAGTGGTAATGGTAGTATTTCTGGAAATTTCCTTCTCTGGGATCAAATTTGAATTTCTCATGTATAAGCCGAACCCCGATTTACTTTGTGAAATTTGGTTAAAAAGACTTGGCTTATATTAGAGTATATACGGTTGTTGACAAAAATGGGCGTGGCCTACAGTATATGGTTGGATGCATCCAAGAAATCCAAGAAAAAAGAATTTTGATTCAATGACGTGCAATTTAAAAGTTTCAGGCTAAAATGGGAGTATTACAGCGCAACCATCAGGTCGATAAGTGTAATTTCACCTCCAAAATGTAATACGGTGTAATAATATGGTAATTTTCCTCTTGACATTAACTATCTTTCCCCCAAATTCCATCCAAGTCTGTAACAGTCTGTAACTGTTGGAGATATCCTTCTAACAAAAGCCACTGATCACATGACCTCCATGGTGAGGTCATGTGATCATTACTCAGATGACTGGGGGCCATGTTGTTTAAATATGCACATCACACAAGTATTTCAGTTATATTTCTCTTTTTGAAAAAAGGTGTCTACTGTTGCAGTATGTCTGCTGCAGATTTAGGATAATAATTACAGCTGCTATTTCAGATTTTGTGCACTGCACAAAATCTAAATGAGCAGAATTGTAAATGGAGTGTTATGTGAGGCTGTTTGGCTCCTTTGTCCTCTGGATGACAAACTATCAGCTAGAAGCTTTGTTCAGGCAGCTGGCAATCGAACAAGCCAACGCCAAAGATGCTGTGAGCGTGCTCAGCGTGATGCCAGGGGCTCGGACAAAAAAACGCTCTTATTAGACGAGTTCAAAAACAGAAAAAAGAGATGAGTTCAACAACTGCGGCCATCTCAGTTTGTCAGTGATGGAAGGAGAGAGTCCCAGTTTAATGGTGGGGGTGGNGGGGAATCAGTTGCCTTGGATTGAAGTTCATAATAATTGTCATTTCAAAGAAATTCACTGTCTTCTCTGCGTGAAGTCAGTTGTTATGGACAGCCCAAAGAAAAACAAAATAATTAAAGGACCATACCATTTATTTTGCATGTTTGAGCCGATTATATTCCATTTTCATACATGTAACATTACTGACAATCATTTCCCAAAGCATACTACTAGAACGGCGAATTAAAAATGTTTT
>VXCM01003113.1:0-50483 GCA_014773175.1 Lucifuga dentata | reverse complement strand
GGGAATATAGTCCCAAAAGAAGACCTGCGTTTATGGAAAAATTTAAAGGACTGTGACTTCATAAGGCTGTGTAACTATTAGCAGGAGAAACATGGATTTTTAAGGTGGGTGTATCACTTGAATATTTGCTTTTGAAAGATTAAGAGATTTTATAAAATATCAGGAAAGCTGAAATATGGTTTTATCCTTTGGAAATGATTGTCAGTATGAAAAATAAATATATTAGGCTCAAACATGCAAAATGGCCAGTATGGTCCTTTAATCAGTGTTTAGTATTTATCTTATCCTTTAAAACTCAAAGCAGGACATTACTTCTAGGAGAATAGTAGTGATCCCAGACCTTCAGAGTAAATGTCTAGTAAAGGTTCAGTAAACACTGGTTACAAATACGTCATGCTGCAATATTGACAATATTGTGGTATGACAGATTTATCATATAAAAATTATACTATTATCATAAACAATATGTATGACTGAAGGGACAAAGTGTAAGATCATGAGCTGATGTTTTGATGTTGTCAGATGTTCCTGCAGTGTGTGTTAGGAGTGCGTTTTATTTGTACTGATTTCAGATCACAAATATTAGAAAGTTTGAGTTCAGTAATTACAATCCAATGAGAGCTGACCTGCTGAAGCGCTAATGTGTCATGCGACGTGGGAGACTGACGGCTATCTGGGAGCCGAGCGCCTGAAACAGACGAGGTCTTGAAGCAGCATGGCGGCTGCTGCCACAACTACAGAAACATCTGTTTGTGTTGATAAAAAATGTAAACCGTTTACCGTTAGATCAGATCAGGAGAGATGCTGTAGGTTTGTGGTGTGGGAGTGTGGATTCTGTGTGAGGTTCTGGGTGTGGAGTGCTGGTTTTATTTTTTATGGGTGTGGGTTCTGGTTGGGTGGGGGCTGCTGTCTCTTATCTTCCACACAGACTGAAGGGAGACAGTTTCTTAGAACTTGGTTACACTGAAGTGATTATCAGTGTGTGTGTGTGTGTGTGTGTGTTTGTNGGGGGGGGGCTGAGCTTGTTTGAGGTTAGTAGGGATGAGTGAGTACACCATTATCTGTATCTGTTCAACCAACTAAATTATCTGTAGCCATTACTTGGATGGGCGGGGCTTAAGCCGAAAGTAGGCAGGGCTTAACCCAGAGAGTTAAGAAATGCTACCTAACTGGCTAGTTAGTGTAGAAGCGAATAGAAATGTGTGTTAGTATCAGTATCTTGTGTATGAATGTCCACAGTGAATGTGTGTGTGTTTAGCTGTGGACTGAGAATAATGTTGAGCTGAATCTGAGAATAGCAACTATAGCTAATAGATGCTACTATGCTAAACTATAGCTAATAGATGCTACTATGCTAAACTACAGCTAATAGATGCTACTATGCTAAACTATAGCTAATAGATGCTACTATGCTAAACTATAGCCTAAACTATAGCTAATAGATGATACTATGCTAGTGTGGACAGAGCAGCAGCAGCAGCTCTGTGTAGAGAGGAGCTCTGTGATTGGCTGTCTGGACCATCATGCAACCATGTGACACAGCTAGTAAGAGCTACCCAATCAGATTTTGTTTCTTTAACAAGTACAGGTACTGACACATTTTACTAGGATGGTTCTCATACCCGTAAAAGTGCGTTATCCGTAACAGATACTCGGATCATCCAAGGTTAGCATTAATACCTGAAACATTTTTTCTTGTTACTTTTGCTCCCTGCATAGATTTGGAATTCGTAAACATGAATGGCGTGTTTTGTTGTACTGGAGGAGTCTGGGTATCTGTGCCGATACAAAGCCACACACGGCTGAACATCATGGTTTCCCTGCTTCTTCTGTGGAATTTCCATGTTCTCCTCATCTTAGTCCTCAGGAAGGATCAAAGCCGAGGGATCAAATTTACAACAAAAATGTAGAATTAGTCAAACGAAAAAAGAAAAAAAGAACTTATATTAGAAAGAGGACAAATTTGGTCTGAGCTTGTTCTGCCTTGGTGGAGGTTTGAGTTCAAAGCGCTTTTCTATTTGAAAATGTTTTGCTTCAGGACAATTTTTACCCCTCAACCCCCCTCCCACACACACACACACACACACACTTTTTTTTTCTTCTCAAAATTCCAGAAATACACAAACGCTTGATGTGAACTTCATCTGAACATGTAATGGGATAAGATTGAAGAATTCTTAGTTTTTTGACCTCCTCTGCCTATGAGCTGTGTTAGAAATGCTAACTAATCAGAGCAATTACCTGAGCAGTTATAAAAAACAGTTTTGGTGTTTTTGGTTTTGGTCTCTGATTTTGAAAGCAAATCACTTCTGCAGGTGTATTTTGTTGAAAGAGGACGTGAGCCAGCTTTCTACCGCCAACGAGTCGTGCTTCATTTCTGTAACTTACCACTTTATTTAGAAATAAATAAACTAATTAAATATGAAACTCACAGAGGATTATGAGTTTTGTCCTGATATATTTAGACTTCTGATGTCTACGTGAGCACCGTTATTCAATTCTTCATGTTAGCAACAATTCAAACCTAACGCGGCTACTCAACATGCACAAGGAAGAAAAGAGTTATTAACATCTCCACTAATTATTTTATTTTTATTTTTTATTCAGATAAAGTTTTGGCTTGCATTCAGAGAAAAACACAACCATAATCAGCTGATGACCCACAATCAGTAGGAACGATAATGCCAAGTAGAGATGGAAACAAGGCTTCAGTGTGACAGGAAATAAAGAGGCTTTGATGAAACTAAAGGAGTTTCTGCCGCACAGGCTAAGACGTCATTTCACGGAGACACAGGGACAAAGAAAGAGAGAGAGAGAGAGAGAGAGAGAGAGAGAGAGAGAATCTGAAGGCTGGTTTAGAATTTATAATATGAATTTATAATATGAAGGTTGTGTTGTGGTTGGAAATATGCTTTTAATCTGTCAGCTTCTATGTAATCAGAGATGTAGAGCTGCATGACTAATCATTTGTGTTAAATATAAATGGTACAAAACCAAATATGTCTCTCTCTCTCTCTCTCTCTCTCTCTCTCTCTCTCTCTCTCTCTNCTCTCTCTCTCCACAATCCAATCCAATCCCTCCCCTCATTTCCCACAGCCACAGACAATGTCGCGCTCTCTCTGCAGCTGAATGGTGGTAGTTACCATGGCAACTTCAAGTTCACATGATGAGAAATGGAAAAGCAGAGGCTGAGAGCAGCTTTTTGTGGCAACAAGTGAGGGTGACGGAGATGCACGAGGAATCAAATCAAACAGCTGTGAGATTCAGATGAATTCAAGCACATTACTGTACTGATAGCTTCTTTGTACCATCTTTGGGCATTTTCAGATCTGCAGATCGTTTGTTCTGGTCTGAATCAGATCTGTATATTGTTTGTTCTGGTCTGAATCAGATCTGCAGATCGTTTGTTCTGGTCTGAATCAGATCTGTAGATCGTTTGTTCTGGTCTGAATCAGAGACTAAATTGTTGGTTTGGTTTATTTAACACAACAAAAACATCCAATCAAACCAAAATCTCTCAGCAAAAGTCATGTGGCATCCCTCTCTCTGCTCATTGGTCAGAGTTTTCTGAGGGTGGGAGAAAGAAAATTAAAACAAGAAATTGTTTACTGTGGCGGGAAAACTAAGTAACATGAAATAAGTTGGGATCAGAATTGGGATGATTTAGAAAACCAAAGAAATTATTCCCAGCCTAAAGCTGGTAGAGCTGCGCCCACGCCGTGCCGCCAGAGAAGAGAAGTGGAAACCATTAACATCAGTCTCAGTGGATGTTTAGGGCTTTCAGCAAAACTGGCATTATTTATGAATGAACTTTCTGTCCAACATAATAAACACACCAGTTTCGATTTGCACCATGATGTTAAATTGTCACATCAATGTGAGAATCAGCAAGACTCCCTGATCAGGACTCATATCCACAAACTGCTGCATTCATCTCCTGATTCTGTATGGCAATGAAATTCAACAAAATGAAATTTGCTTTGGTCTGCATCAATATACATAGATACAAAAAAAATAAAAAGAAAAACAGCTTCAACAACATTTATAACTAATTAAATGGGAAAGCAACAATGCTCAGATATTTTGCAGAGGTCGGCTGAAGCTGCAGCCTATTTCGCCGACCCCTCGTACTTTTACAGAACACATTTGCCGTCAAATCATCTTCTCATCACATCATAGCAAAGATTGCATATTCTCTTAACATGCAATTTTGTTATCAATTTATACCTTACTCCTACAACCTTTTTAATATTTGTTCATTAAGATATTTTTGTCAGTTTTTTAAACTTATTAAATGTACTGCATTTTGAAAAATTCCCAATACAGTTGTTCCATATATTCCAAATATAATCCTGACTGAAATACAGTGGTTTTGTACATTAGTCCTTATCCTTGGTTTTTGAAAGATAGATGTTTCACTCAAGTCATGAAGAATGAAACCCATGTGTATGTTTGATATCACGTGTTACCTTTTCCCTCTTACCTTTAATTAGCTTTAATAAAACATATACATGCATGACAAAAATGGAGGGTGCTCAAACTACACAAACCCCATCAGACTGACTTCTACTATGACAAGAGTGTTGCAGTCCAGACATGTAGTATGTTGTTTTACTGTTCTAAGAAAAATGCATTAACGTAACTGAAAAGTATGACTCAAAGCATACATATACAGAGCCTCCATTAATATTGGCACTCTTGCTAATGAGCTAACTCTTGCAAATGTCATGGTCCAGGCTGTGTTTTCCCCTCCCTTGTCTCTGGTCTCTGCTTTACCTGTACTTCAGGTGTTTTTTCCGTCTGCCTCACCCCGTGCCTCACCAGTCTTCCTGCCAGCCAGCTGCTCAGCGTTTTCCATCTGCTTTGCTCCAGTTCTCATAAATAAACCACTTTTGAACTGTTTAACCCTCTCTTGCCTGAGTTCTGCTTTTAAGTCCTAAATCTTACAAAACCTAATAGAAAATGAGCTGTGACAAATATGTGCATCCTTCAGATTTCTTTTCCTCCATCCAGAATCTCTCTACGTCCTTCAGGCTTCCATTCCTGCCTACAGAATCTCTCTACGTCCGTCTGGTCTGGACATGAATCCCCTCATTTTGACGACGTTTTCAAGGTGATAGTTGCTGTTTATTGATGTGATTGTTTAAATTTAAATGCTCTAAAAACTATTATTTCAGTTGTCTTTATTAAATGAAGGAAATTTTGGCTCATCCAATCACTGAGCTGCTCAGTGCGATGTAGTGACTGTGGGGCTGACATGGCTCACTCAGTTTTAAGACCTGTTTGAAGACTTATTTTGATCTTTTGGCCTTCCCCTAACTGTGGGAACTGTTATTATTATCTGCTTATCTTATTTTATTACATTATTTATTTTATTTATTCTTAACTGTTTTACAGTATGGTGTGGCTTAAATTATTTTAAACTGTCACTTCATTGTGTGTTAACTCGGCTATACTGTTAAGCACCTTGTAACTCTGTTTCCAAAGGCGCTATACAAATGAAGTTATTATTATTATTATTATTATTATTATTATTATTATTATTATTATTATTANGCTATACAAATGAAGTTATTATTATTATTATTATTATTATTATTATTATTATTATTATTATTATTATATGGCTGTATCTATATATAGCTGGGACAGCGTACACTGAGAGGCATAACCAGGTGGCTGGGATAATGTACATGAACATCTGTGCTGAATTCAGACTGGAAGTCCCTAAGTCCAAAGGGAGACACCAGCAAAGGTGATTGAGAAAGGCAGAGCTAAGGTCCTGTGGGACTTCAAGTTCCAGACCAACAAGCAGGTGCTGCTAACCAACCAGACATGGTGGCTACCAAGGAGCAGCAGAGATCCATGCAGCAATCCCAGTGATGCAGCATCAGGAAGAAAGAGCATGAGAAGCTAAAGAAACACCAAGGGCTGAAGGAAGAACTGGATGGAATGTGGAAGGTGAAGTCCACAGTGGTCCCAGTAGTACTAGGAGCACTAGGGACTGGGACCCCAAACTGGGAGGGTGGCTCCAGCAGATTCCAGTACCACCTGAGTCTCTGTCCATAAGAGTGCAGTCCTAGGAACAGCTGAGATACGGTAGAACCCTCAAACCACACACACACACACACACACACAAACACACACACCACCTGATCTGAGTGCTGAGNAACCCTCAAACCACACACACACACACACACACACAAACACACACACCACCTGATCTGAGTGCTGAGTCCTGACATCCATATGGCACATGAATGGTCCTGATGAAAGGAAGGCACGGCCTTCACAGGATTCAGTGACTCTTACAGGTTGATTTAAGCTGGTGAAACAGAAAGAGGGGGGTCTTTTATTTTATTCTATTTTATTTTTACAACAGATGGGAAAAATGTACAGAAAGTTTCCAAACATCAGGTTGAGATCTTCATTGTCTGTATGGAATTTGGCTCCATCTAGTGGTCAAACTTTCCATCCAGCAGAGGGACTTTAAAAAAAAAAAAAAAAACCTATTCAATCTAACGGTTTCAACCAAATAATACCAAATAATAAAGTAAACGTTACTATATCTTCCTCTTTTTAAAAGTGTATTTATTACATCTCACAGAATTTTTCTCACTTTCTCTCATTTTCGTCATCTCTCTCCTATCATATCCACAACCATGGAGCCATTTTTGACAACAACCTGCCTTTTGAAAATTGTGCAAACCACAAAGCCAAAAGTGCCTTCTTTCATCTCAGAAACATGGCTTCCTAAAGCTTCTTTTACTGACTAAACATTTACTATTCTGTCTTAATATTGTTTCTGGTCTGTATATTTTACTTTTGTATTTATTCGTCAGTTCTGGGTTTTTGGCACATTACTTTCCTGTTATTTTTTTAAGGTCTTTTTTTCTTTGCAAAGTGTCTTAAGATGGTCCACTGTAAGGTGATGCCCCTGTATCTAGGCTGCAGTGCAGTAAACATTTCTAAACAGATGTGCATGGAGGAGATCTATATTTACTATGCACATAGTGTCTATGCAGCAAGCTGGCTCAGCAAGCCGTCATGGAATTAATGGACTGAGTAACAGGAAAAGCCATTTCCTGTCCTAAACCTGGGCATCTTCTGACCTACATCAGTCTGTGAAGTTTCCCAGGCAGAGAGCAGATCTATAATTAATTTAAAAGTCATATATCTGCTTTACTATATCTACATGGGCTGAGCTAAATGTGGCTTTTACACTACAGAAAATATAATTTTCCACTAAACTGCAGGAAATACATCATCACGACATCATTTACATTAAACTGCAGGAAATACATCATCATGACATCATTTTCCATTAAACTGCAGGAAATAATGGGGAGGAGGCAGTTGCTGCACATTTGTTGTCACGTGACCATAAATTCATTCATCTCTTTTCATTCCCACCTGGATGTGCTGCAGGCATGTCTGAGAAGCGGTCAGGATTTTCTTAGACAAAAATAATGCTTTTAAATTTTCCTGCATGTCACTTATGCTGACTGTTATGTCAAAGCAAATCCCTCCACTTTTAAAAATATGTATTCTACATGTTGGTGATTTGCTAACGTATAAAACCATGAGAATCTCTTAGCTTACGATTAGCCTGAATATCAAAGCTGGGCAGACTTTTCCAAAATGCAAAGTAAGTCAAATACTGAGAGATAAATTGAGCCGGTGACATAACTTACCACTATAAGTACAGCCCAAAGTACTAAAGTAGTAGTATCAAAGGCTATTTCAACGCAACTACACAGCCAGTTTGGTTCATCATGAAATAACGTGAGATGTTTTCATCCTATTTCATGTTTCATAGCCTAGAAGACCACATCAGTAAAGATCTTCTTACTCCACTCTGTCCTAATAAGAAAATCACTGCTGTTTTGGGAATTTTCTTTGTACATCCAGGGACATGAATAATTTTTCAGTGCCTCCTCATACTTTCATGGAATTTTCATACAGGTTTATTAAAGATGTCAAAATCACAGTTCGTAGATGAATAGTCTTATATTACCTGGATTTGACCAACAGGTTCACACCAAACACATTCTTTTCAAAATACTGTTTATTTTCCTAGAAAACTACTAAACCACTAAAAAGATTCTCAAGATAAAAATTCTCAAAGTAAAAACAAGATCATTAGAGTCTAAAACACAAAACTCAGAGTCTCAGCCGGATGAAGCCAATTATGTCCGTCCAAAACTCCGCCTGAGCGGTTCATCACGCTCCGCCTGCCGTCTCATGCTCCGCCCACCGTCTCACGCTCCTCCCACTGTCTGTCTCATGTCCCTCTACCGCCGTCAGATGTGAACACTACAAACCTGACCTGTGACAGAAACATATGAACCACTGCAATCCTTCATTAAACCAGGAGGACTTTCACCTCTGCTTTACTCATCTCCTCATTAATCTCCTCGGGTGTCGGGGGTCGGGGGGTTTGTAAATACACACAAACCCACTCTGAAAACATGCAGTCAATTCAGCAACATGCAATAAATCACTGAAACAATAAAATAAAAAAATTAAAGGACCATACCACCCATTTTGCATGTTTGAGCCAATATATTCAATTTTCATACATGTAACGTTACTGATAATCATTTCCCAAAGCATACTACTGGAACGGTGAATTAAAAATGTTTTTCCTACCTTCCAGACCTCCATTGGTTTCAGTTCATTCTGCTATTAAAATCAACTTGTTGATACTGTAAACGTTCTTGGGATAGGTAATCCATCATCACCAACAAGACGTGTATTCAGGTTTTTTTAGAAGTTATGTAATTTTAGTGTTTAAGCTCAATAAAAAGCGTGGAGTGAATGTATGCCTCCACCGGGGAATATAGTCCCAAAAGAAGACCTGCGTTTATGGAAAAATTTAAAGGACCGTGACTTCATAAGGCTGTGTAACTATTAGCAGGAGAAACATGGATTTTTAAGGTGGGTGTATCACTTGAATATTTGATTTTGAAAGATTAAGAGATTTTAAAATATCAGGAAAGCTGAAATACAGTTTTATCCTTTGGGAAATGATTGTCAGTAACGTAACATGTATGAAAATTAGGCTCAAACATGCAAACCATTTTGCATGTTTGAGCCTAATATATATCGGCATGGTCCTTTAACCCACCTACTAACCTCTTGAAATTAATATCATTAATTCTCCAGGTTCAATATTAAAATTTACTGAAAGACACAAACATAAAACTTATGTAAGTTTTGTTTTCCAGAGCAGATGCAGTTCTTTCTGATAATCCTCTGCAGTTTTTTTACATCTCCCGTGTGTGTGACAACCAATCAGTGACATCACACACACACACACACACACACACACACACACACACACACACACACACACACACACANCACACACACACACACACACGCACACGCACACACACGTCTCATCAGCAGTTACTTAAAACAGCTGCTCCTGTCTGCACTCTGACTGACTTTCACCTGAGCTCTCAGCAAGGTAAAGTGACTTTTCTTTATTTCCCTGAATCAGGAACAGAAAATGAAGCAGAACTTCTCAGTAAAACAGTGTTTCACAGTTTAATTTGCTTATTTATGCAGCAATACTTTCTTTGTTTGAAACACTGGATCTGATTCTTTTTCTTTCTTTGGCAAAATGAGGGAAAGTGTAATTTTCCCCGTGTAGATGATTAATCATGTTATGATTACACACACACACTATGATGGTGGCTTTTTGTGTGGACATTATAAACTAAGTTAGCTGTCAGACTGGCTGGTTGGATGAAGCTCATCCACCTTAAATCTCTGGATGAATAGTTTAACTGCACAAAAAANAAAAAAAAAAAAAAAAAAAAAAATGAGTATAGAGATAAATAAAAATCACTTCATACTGGCTGATGTGGCCTGTCAGTGTCTTGGGATCTCAAAGGAAGAGCCATACGGCATTGCAAAACAGAGGTACATGTGGTCCAGTTTGGCTCTGCAACCCAAACCCAGATGGATGGATAATGGATGTTGGATGTTTGATGGATGGATGGATGATGGATGTTTGTTGGATGTTGGATGTTTGATTGATGGATGTTGGATGTTTAATTGATGGATGGATGTTTGATGGATGTTTGATGGATGTTTGATGGATGATGGATGTTTGATGGATGGATGTACGATGGATGTTTGATGGATGATGGATGTTGGATGGATGGATGGATGATGGATGTTTCATGGATGGATGGATGGATGTTTGATTGATGGATGGATGTTGGATGGATGGATGGATGGATGATGTTTTGTGAAAGGTGGTGGGTGATTTGTCAGCTTGGTGAACGTCTCCGTGCAGGATGTCAGCAGGGTGATTTGTAATTGATCCAGGCTGAACATGGCGACAGCAGCTGGTGACGGAGCTCCAGCAGGACCAGACAACAGGACTCCACCCACTCAAGACGGTGCCATGGCCGGTGCAGCAAACCCTGTGCAGCCGGATTCAGGACCGCACGGCTCCGGTCAGGATGGAGCGACAGCCTATGCCCAACACTACGTCCCCGCCCGGCCACTCCTCTACCTCCACGCTCCGCATCCTCCCCCTTTCTTCCCATACCAGTGGCCCGTGCCCTTCCATTACCACCCGTTTACCGGCTTCCCCGGCATGGGTGAGTCTGTCTCATTACAGTCAGTCAACCATTCAGGCCCATTGGTTGTTACAGAACGACGTGACAGATTCCATCACATGACACAGCAGAAGAATGTCTAATATACAGAATATCTTTAGTAGAATATTCATACTAGTTTTTGTCTCAATTGGTGTCATTTCACTGTGCAGTTATAACAGTCCAAACTAATACTGTCTGAATAGACAATCAGATATAATTCAGGAATAAAGAGTACGTCAAATAAAAAATATTGCATTAACACATGCAATAAGTGCATTTCTACTTTGCAATTATTACTTTTTTTATTCTCACTTTGCAATTCTGGTTATATCTGTTAAAAATCCTTCATGTTTCTAGAATCTTTCATTCTAGAATTTTTATTTGAATTAAGAAGAACTTGCAGAAATCTTTTTTAAAAATTCTTCACAAAAAATAAAACACAAATTTACTGAAGCTGGAAAGTTTCCTAATTTCCTGCTTTAAAAAATATCAAGTGATGCCGTTAAGTGCAGAGCGTGTCTGAGCTTACATACGTCCAAATTCTACAGTGGGTGGATTTCAAGTCGAGTAACTTTATCATCAATTCACAATATGCACGTGGCGTTTCCACAACAGGAACAGGTTCCGTCTGTTCACAAAGCTAATTTAGAACCGTTTCGAATGTCTCAACCAAAAATAAATAGGTTCAGAACAAGAACCAACAGTTGGTTCCCATTCAGAACCAGAAAATATCAGGACCTGGAGTGGAAACTCTGATGACATCATAACTTTTATTCTACCTGTGTGGAAAACAATGGAGCAGTGGACGTGTGTGTCATTGGATGTTGTAATGTAAATCCATGTCAGATGATGTAAATCATTTTAATGAGCTGATAAAAGTTTGCAGCTAAAAAAAATATGTTTCACTGATCGAGTTTTTTGGTGATTCAACGTTCCACCACAAACATGGTGGAAATGTGGGCTGGTTTGCTGGACGATGCCTTGATTCCACAGAGAGAACGGAAATGTTTTTAGTGGAGTGAAATATAATAATAGTAACTAAATATCTGCTGAGCCACAGTGCCACACATCAGACAGCAGCACAACTCTTACACCATTCTTACTGATGACAGCATCACGTGCTGATGACGAGGCGGCTTATGTGAGCCGGTGGAATCCTGATCAGGTTCTGTTTGCTGCGGCGATGGGTGTGGCTACTGTTCCCCTCACCAGTCTTCTAATTAAAACATCTTCAATCTAAATCGTTGATTCCCAAACTTAAGAATCTGAAAATTTTCTGTGGCCCACCCAAATTTACAGGTGTTTATGTTTGATTAATGCGGGTGTTTGATTAATACAGGTGTTTGTGTTTGATTAATGCAGGTGTTTTATTAATACAGGTGTTTGTGTTTGATTAATACAGGTGTTTTATTAATACTGGTGTTTGTGTTTGATTAATGCAGGTGTTTGTGTTTGATTAATACAGGTGTTTGTGTTTGATTAATAGGGGTGTTTGATTTATACAGGTGTTTGTTTGATTAATACGGGTATTTGTGTTTGATTAATGTGAGTGATTGTGTTTGATTAATACAGGTGTTTGATTAATACGGGTGTTTGTGTTTGATTAATACGGGTATTTGTGTTTGATTAATACAGGTGTTTGATTAATACAGGTGTTTGTGTTTGATTAATGTGAGTGTTTGTGTTTGATTAATACAGGTGTTTATGTTTGATTAATACAGGTGTTTGTGTTTGATTAATACAGTTGTTTGAGTTTGATTAATACAGGTGTTTGATTAATACTGGTGTTTGTGCTTGATTAATACTGGTGTTTGTGTTTGATTATTACAGGTGTTTGATTAATACAGGTGTTTAATACAGGTGTTTGATTAATACAGGTGTTTATGTTTGATTAATATGGGTGTTTGATTTATACAGGTGTTTGTGTTTGATTAATACGGGTGTTTGTGTTTGATTAATACGGGTATTTGTGTTTGATTAATACAGGTGTTTGATTAATACAGGTGTTTGTGTTTGATTAATGTGAGTGTTTGTGTTTGATTAATACAGGTGTTTATGTTTGATTAATACAGGTGTTTGTGTTTGATTAATACAGTTGTTTGAGTTTGATTAATACAGGTGTTTGATTAATACTGGTGTTTGTGCTTGATTAATACTGGTGTTTGTGTTTGATTATTACAGGTGTTTGATTAATACAGGTGTTTAATACAGGTGTTTGATTAATACAGGTGTTTATGTTTGATTAATATGGGTGTTTGATTTATACAGGTGTTTGTGTTTGATTAATACGGGTGTTTGTGTTTGATTAATACGGGTATTTGTGTTTGATTAATAGAGGTGTTTGTGTTTGATTAATGTGAGTGTGTGTTTGATTAATACAGGTGTTTATGTTTAATACAGGTGTTTTATTAGTACAGGTGTTTATGTTTGATTAATACAGGTGTTTATGTTTGATTAATAGGGGTGTTTGATTTATACAGGTGTTTGTGTTTGATTAACACAGGTGTTTGATTAACACAGGTGTTTATGTTTGATTAATACAGGTGTTTGATTAATACAGGTGTTTGTGTTTGATTAATACAGGTGTTTGTATTTGATGTTTACATTTGTTTGTGTTTGTTTGCAAATGTTTGTGTTTGTTTACAGGTAAACAAACACTTGTAAACATCTTGTGTTTGATGTCAGAATGACGTCAGTCTTGAATGACATAATCAGCACATTTTACTGTCTTCTTTCTGTCTCAGGTTACAGCGTGGTCGTGCCTCCTTTCCCTCCCTCCTCCTACCTGGAGGCTCCAGCTTACATCATGCCCCAACATCACATCCAGCCAGTGGACTACCGGCGCTTGCTGCATCCACAGGTCCATGCTGCCAGTGCTCCCTACCAGAACCGCAGAACTCGCCCTTTACATAACCCTCCAGTCAGACAAGTGGTAAACTCTGAGGTCCAGACAGAGCAGATACGGTCACAGAGAGGAAACAGTAACCATCTGCTCTTTGAACAAAGCCCACTCATCAGCTCGGAGTCCGGCCGTGGGACCACTTCCACTTCTCCCTCCTGCTCAAGCTCCAGCTCACAAAAACAAGGCAGCACCGACACGTTACCTCGCAGGAACACTAAGGACGGCCAGGTGAAGAGGACACGCCCGAGTAGCACCATCAATCACGGCTTTGAGATCCCACCCAAGCCTGTCCAGGCACATATCAAGGCAACTTTAGAAAAAGAGAAGAGGTGTGAGGATGGCGTTGGACAGGAAAATGTTCTGCCTTGCAGCAACAGTCCCTGTGACATGTGGTCGGTATGTTCCACAGACAGCATGCTTCCTGTGTGCAGCTCCTCTGATCAAGAGGATGAACTCACCAAAGAAAGATGCGTCTCCTTTCCTGACATCCTGATGAGCTGGGGAGGCGGAACATCACCAGTGGTGTTTCTCAAAAATGCAGACAATGTTCTGCCTCAGAATGAAGCCCAGCTGCCCTGTTGTGATGAAAGTGAGGCTGAGCATGAGAGTCAGCCTGAGACAGACGCTCAGGTCACAGCTGATGGAAAAGACGATGCTAAAAGTGTTCTCGGTTCTAAAGAAGGTGAAACGCAGCACAAAACACACAAACTGCCGTCCAGCCTTCAGCTGTTGGAGTCTAGAAAAGCAAATGAATCGCTGGGCGTGGCTGATTCCAGCAGGAAGGTCCTACCCTCCAATGATGCAGTTATTCAACAGGAAGTGATGCATTCAGGGAACAAACCCTATGAAGTCACCAACTGTGGTCCTGATGAGAGAACTTCACCTGAAAAAACTGCAGAGCTCATTTACCATCAAACGCCTCAGATGAAGAGGAAAATGAACGAGTCTCTGTGGTCTGTGGAGTCACTAATTCCTTACGTCCCGTCCAGGGAGTGGCTGATGCAGAATGGCATGCTGGAGTCAGATTCAATCTCTGAGATGATGGAGGACGCAGAAAATGGTGGCCAATCAACCCAGAATGACAAGCTAACTGTGAAGGCTATTAAAGAGAGAAGGCTGAGTCGCAGGTTTTCTTTGTCCTCTGACATGTGCTTGTCCTCAGCCGGCTGTTTTGACCAGTGGCAGAACGAGTCCTCCTCCACTCGCCACGCCACAGTCGGCGCTCCAGCTGAGATGGGAAACCCGGGAATGTGGCTGGACACGGAGCGGGAAGTTTATCCCTCATCTGAGGGTCAGTTGGAACGAGGCCTCAACATAGATCATTCAGAAGGATACTCACCAGATTCCCCAAGTCTCCTGCAGCGTGAGACGCATTTACCAACTCCCACTGAAGAGAATGCCGACAAAAAAAGGTCTCCTGAACCTGCGGCTAATCAAAGCCCAAACCAGGAATCTGTTACTGAGCAGCAGCAGAAAAGCCTCCAGCCTGTAGAAACGCTTCTCTTTCAGCTGGACACGGAGGAGGAGGACAAAGGTTCCTCTGCAGACCACGGAGCACAGACGCAGCAGGAAGAAGCTGCAGCATGTGGGCACAAAGATGCCGCTCAACTGCAGAACAAATATCCGGCTGAGCAGAATCAGGCGGCGGCGTCTCCGTCCAAAGGTCACTTAGTGGACTGTGGTGTCCAGTGTAGCGAATTACAGGAGCGGAAATGTTCCTGTGGTGATCTGAAGAACGACGTGGGAGCAAACAGAACTCACCTGGCCAGACTTCCAGGTGACCGTACATCTTAATTATCAGCATCAGATGTTACATATTGATTTGCTGCTTGTCAGATAAACAGTTGATTAAGCCTGGAGCTCTGTCACTTTTCTCTCAGACTTCAAAAAGACCAGCGGACACGTGAACAAAAACTACAAGAAGCAGTCCAAGAACAAAGGGCAAGGTAGAGAGAGAGTGTGTGTGTGTGTGTGTGTGTGTGTGTGTGTGTGTGTGTGTGTGTGTGTGTGTGTGTGTGAGCAAGAGAGAGATACCTGTCAACTCTCCCGTTTTTCCCAGGTTTCTCCCGTATTTTCGCCCTCTCTCCTGCCATGCTCCTGTTTGGTAATTTCCCTCGTATTTTTGGCTCAAACTTTCTAACATGTTTGGATCAAAGATCTTTATTCAACATATAAATTTATACAAATTTTATATTTATTCAACATATTAAATTTATCCATCCATCCATTTTCTAAACCCATTTGTCCTGTTGAGGGTCACGGGGGGCTGGAGCCTATCCCNCATCCATCCATTTTCTAAACCCATTTGTCCTGTTGAGGGTCACGGGGGGCTGGAGCCTATCCCAGCATATGTGTACAGTATATTTATAATTTATTTTTCCCCTAAATGAAATTCAGGACCTGATTTAACAAACCAATGAAGTTAAACAGTCTCTCTCTCATACACACACGCATATCATTTCATACATTTTATGAATTTTTCCTTTAAATGTAAATTCCATATGGTTTCATCATTTACAGTAACAGATGTTTGATTTCAGGAGGAAGTGGAAGGATCCTGAAAATCTGAGCAGCGGCCTGAGATTCAACACACAACTCCATTTTAAAGAATAAATATTTGTTATTATATTCAATAAAGTTTATTTTTCATAGTAAATTGGGACAACTGTTTTTTAAAATAGTTTAGACTATAAATTTGCGTGGAGAGGTGTCAGGTATGAATTCTCTGGAGTCTGAAGTAATTTGAGTAATTTTACTTCTCATGGAAACTGTCTTATTTGCAGCGAAAACACCGAACTTTAAATATTTAAAAGATTTCACTCGACAGAAGACATATTTTGAATGTGAAAGAAATCAGAGAGGTTTTGTAGAAATGTCCAGATTTTTACGCACAAAATATCTTCTACTTTAGAGTTAAAGATTTTAGTTTTTACAATGCAGCTTTTTTAGGAGGCAAATGAAAGGCAAAGGAAAAATAAAATGACAAAACAGATTTTAGACATTGGTGGATTGAAATGAAAGAGAATTTAATAAATAATCACTGTTATGCTTATTGGGCCTCTATTGTTACATTTTGCTTAAGAAATAAATGTCCAGTTATGGTTCAAGTTTTACATATTCTGCATATTTTAAAGAAAATAAGAGTTTCACATTTAACATGAGCAGAGCAGAAGAATCTGCAACTCCATCAGCATCAAAGTGGAGACAAGAATTATGTTTTATTGCTATATACCATATTTATCTGACAGAAAATGATGTCATTAATTTGTGAGTTTATTTTTATCTTAATATTTTTACCTTCACCAAGAGATCATGTGATCCCTGGTGTTAATGTGTTTGACTGTTAGCAGGATATCTCATGAAGTTATGGACGGATTTGGATGATATTTGGGGGGACACAGAAAATGTCGAAAGGAAGGACCAGCCCGGTGATTTTGTATGATTGAGCCTAACATATTCAACTTTCATACATGTAATGTTACTGACAATCATTTCCCAAAGCATACTACTGGAACGGTGAATTAAAAATGTTTTTCCTACCTTCCAGACCTCCATTGGTTTCAGTTCATTCTGCTATTAAAATCAACTAGTTGATACTTGAAACGTTCTTGGGATAGGTAATCCATCATCACCAACAAGATGTGTATTTAGAAGTTACATAATTTTGGTGTTTAAGCGCAATAAAAAGCGTGGAGTGAATGTATGCCTCCACCGGGGAATATAGTCCCAAAAGAAGATCTGCATTTATGGAAAAATTTAAAGGACTGTGACTTCATAAGGCTGTGTAACTATTAGTAGGAGAAACATTGATTTTTAAAGTGGGTGTATCACTTGAATATTTGATTTTGAAAGATTAAGAGATTTTGCAAAATATCAGGGAAGCTGAAATACGGTTTTAACCTTTGGGAAATGATTGTCAGTAAAGTAACATGTATGAAAACTGAATATATTAGGTTCAAACATTCAAAATGGATGGTATGGTCCTTTACTTGTCTCTTTATTTCATATCATGTCTTTACTTGTTTTCTGGAAACAGCCAACAATGACTTTAGACTCTAGATGCTTAAAAAGGACATTTCTGACGTTTTGCAGAACATGAAGGACTAAACATCTTTTCATGGCCACATTGTGATTTAAACTATATCTGCATTGTTCAGATCCTGTAATGATGTCGTACAGTTTCTTAACATCTCTTCATAGCCTTCATCAGGTTATTCTTTATTGTTATCAGGACAGCAAGATCTCACTTAAACATATTAAAATGAACAGTGCTGCTGTTAGCAGAAAAAAACACAAAAAAAAGGTAAAAAAAGATTTTAAAAAAGACTGTTCTTTCTTTGCTCAACGTTTCGGTGGAGCGATCATGAGTGAAATGAGCTAAATATTCAATCGCATCCAACTTTGACCTGTCAGTGACCTTTCACACATGACCTGCTCTGTATCTGGATACACAAGGCTTAATTCATTTTAAAAATCACGGTAATTCCACAGCAACACATGGTAACTGAAGCTCATTCTCTCATGATAATCAGCATCGTTGTGTTGTTACAACACATGATCAGGTGTGTTGCAGGTGAACATGAAGGTCAGCGTGTTAATGAGCTGCTTCATGCTTATTCTGATTCATCAACATGTTTGATCACTTATCAGACCTGATCAGGTGTTTAACTAGACAGCAGAAACCTCCACCAGTAATAGTACAGACAGCGAGTAATGACAAATGAAACTGATGGTGTGCCTGTAGCAGCACCTTTGCCCATGCCTGAAAATTCCACCAAACTTCACTGACACCTGCAGGGGTCAAACAAAGATATGACCCTGTAGTTCAAAGGTCGCTGCCCAGCTGAGCGATCTCCTCCAGCAGGAAGTCGATATCCTCGTGTTGTGTGGCAGGGTTGGAGAACACACACCGGAAGAAATTGACTTTTGGACCCAACGGCTGGTAGCCAATCAGAGCGGAGCCTTTCTCCATCATTCTGGCTTTGATCTGAGGAGCCACCTGGAGAGAAGACGTCTGTCAATCAAACCTTCCAGCCTCTTTCTGTCTTCTCTTTCCTTTGTTTATATCGATCACAGTTTTCACCTGTTTTATTACCCCTTATGCACACCTGAAGTGATCATTTATCTCTAGAAATGGAAACCGACAATAATGGGATCTTTCTTTTTTGGTTTCCATTTCTCAGAGAAAGCCCCTGATTTTTCGTCTTTGTTTTGAATCCGAGCTGAATTCTACCATTTTTACGGAGAAATAGTCCTAAAGAAATGGATTATCTACAGTAACCATTGCTTTTGGAAAGACTCATTGCTACTACATTTTTTTTCAGCTATTATTTTTGGATCCGTGTATACAACGTGGGAAACATGTTTGGGTCATTTGGGTTTTTATGCCTTGTTATCTGAGGCGTTTGACACTAGCGGTTTGCACTAAGGTTGGCCTCGCTGTGGGCTGTTGTTGGACAGATGTAAGAGATGTGATATAACAGCATCTGTGAAGCATTTCTTTGACACATTTTTAGTGTGGCGGTGTTTGGGGATCATTTTCCTACAGACTGGAGAGCTGGATGCTCCTCTGTACTGACCTGATGGAGTCTGGCGTTCCTGTCAGGGCCGGGCGGCAGGCGTCTCAGGCTGGCAGGAAGGTACCAGAAACAAACATTGCTGTGCTCCGGCTGGAACAGGAGCACATGACAAAGAAATGAAACCTCAGATTTTAAATTTGATGAAAATTAAAATGACATTTTAAATGAAACGGAATCGATCTGGATCTTCCTCCATGATCTTAGAGCATAATTGGAGCATCAGAGCACATCGCTTTAATATGAGGGTTCCTCATGGTGCCGTATTTGGAGAAAAGTGTCACAGGAAGACAGAAACTTCAGCAGCTCTCCTTTGTTTTACAACAGGAAGTTATGGTAAAGGATCTGTAGTTGTTGAGCCATTCTTTAGTTTGTACTCCAGGATGGTATTCTATGATGTTTCAGGCTCTGCAGGGAGGAGCGTATTAGACCGAGCATCACTTCACAGCACGCCACGCTCCCATTACCTGTCTCTGCTCCAATTAAGGCACGAATGTGGTTTGCCAAGTATATGTGACGTATAGCATAATCAGAGGACAGCTGTCCAGGTGAGGACATGGCTTACTCATACTGTAACATTTACATGCCCAAATAAGTCAGTTTATGACACAAGCACATGATCTGTTGTTCAGAGTGAGCTTACTTGATTTCTAATTTTTTATGTGATGTTAGAAAGAATTTGATTTATTGACTTAATCCAAGTATAATCAAAGTTTTAACATGCATGTAGATGTACAGACTGATTGTCAGACTCGAGCTTTAAATGCCACACTGCCACTTGAAATGATATTTAGCTCGTTTTGGCACTCAGGGAAACAGAAAGAGTGAGGTTTGAAGGCTTTAGAGACAGACATCATTTGCTTTCATTTCTACACTCGCTGAAGGATTGGCTGATGAAGATCAAGCTGGGATTCAAAAAGTCCAGCTGACAGCTCCTCGGTGTCAGGTTTTTCCTGCCTCGTCCGCTCCCAACCAACACCGCTCTGTTTCTGTGTTTGTATTATTTTGTGTTTTTTTCTGTCCATCATATCATTCGGTTCGTAGCGGTGGCTCCTTTGTGTGTTCTGTTAAACCGATTTTCTTATGCTAGCTTTTCTGTTCTGTGTGTGTGTGTGTGTGTGTGTGTTATTTCCATATTCTGTCTGTTTGTATGTATTTGTAAATAAAAATTGTTATTATTTTACGGAAATACACTCTGTTTTGGCCTTGCTTGGGAGCAGGCGTGGTTGGGGAGACCTCGAACACACGTGGCGCCCAGTTCCCTAGGCTGGGTCGTAACAACAAGGCTGCTTCCGCGTGATAAGCGGTATCTGAGCCATGCAGAGTGACCTGCGCGGCGGTCAGCACATGGAACATAGCACCGACATAACAACACGCATCACCAAGACGTGCCCAAGCCCGACGTTTCAAACATGAAGCAGATTACATGCTAGTTTACCTGAGATGATGTGTCACTTATGCTCACATCACATACAACTATTCCCTCGTTGGTTGCGTGTTGGAAAGGACACGGGCTGACAGGTCAAAGTTGAATGTGGTTGACCTTTGACGCAGCAGCATTTCACTCCTGGCTAGGAGTCACCGCTCAGCTCCCAACACACAATAATGAAATTCTCAGCTCAGCGATTATCATGTGACACATCAGAGCGTCTGAGCTCCGGTTTGTTCAACAGGTAAACACTCCACCTCACGCACCTTGCTTTTCAAGACCAATTCAAAGTCTGGCCTCCTTTGCAGCTGATGGTACAGATACTCAGCATTCTCCAAGCACTTACTGATGTGGGAAGCAAAGCCCTCTGAGCCCTGAGAGAGAGAGAGAGAGAGAGAGAGAGAGAGAGAGAGAGAGAGAGAGAGAGTTAAACAGAAGTTTACAAAAAAGCAACAGTGAAATATGGATAATAAATCAATCTAAATCAAACATGACGTTAAATACATGACGTTAAATACACACAGAAGCAACAAACAGGTCAGTCATGTGACGTTGCATTTACGCCTGCTTAACAGCGACTGAGATGTGAGTCAGTCCTCAGCATACAGTGGTGCTTGAAAGTTTGTGAACCCTTTAGAATTTTCTCTATTTCTGCATGAATATGACCTAAAATATGATCAGATCACACAAGTCCTAAAACTAGATAAAGAGAACCTAATTAAACAAATTAGATAAAACATTATGCTTCTTCATCTATTTCTTGAGAAAAATGACCCTCTGTTACATATTTGTGTGTGAACCTTTACTTTCAGTAACTGGTTTGACCTTTGACCCCCTTTTGCAGCGATAACTGCAGCTAAACGTTTCTGGTAGCTGTTGATCAGTCCTGCACATAGGCTTGGATGAATTTTAGCCCGTTCTTCTTTACAGAACAGCTTCACCTCAGGATGTTGGTGGGCTTCCTGTCATGGACTGCTGCTTCAGGTCCTTCCACAACATTTCTGTAGGATTAAGGTCCGGACTCTGACTCGGCCGTTCCAAAACATTACATTTATTCTGCTTTAACCATTCTTTGGTAGAACAACGTGTGTGTTTAGGGTCGTCTTGCTGCATGACCCACTTTGTCTGGAGCTTCAGTTCACAGAAGATACCCTGACATTTTCTTGTAGAATTTAAATTCATACTTCCATCAATGATGGAGAGCTGTCCTGGTCCAGAGGCAGCAAAGCAGCAAACCATGATCCTGTCACCACCATGTTTCACATATGAGATAAGGTTCTGATGCTGGAATTCAGTGTTTGCTTTTCAGCCAACATAACGCTCCTCATTCAAGCCAAAAAAGTTCTACTTTGGTCTCATCCGTCCACACAACATTGTTCCTGCAGCCTTCTGGTTCTTCATGTGGTCTTTAGCAAACTGAAGACAGGCAGCAATGTTCTTTTTGGAGAGTAGGGGCTTTGTCCTTGCAACCCTGCCATACGCACCACTGTTGTTCAGCGTTCTCCTGATGGTGGACTCATCAACATGAACATCAGCCAATGACAGAGAGGCCTTTAGCTCCTTAGATGTTACCTGGAGTTCTCTGTGACCTTCCAGATTATTACACACCTCACTCTTTGTGTGATCTTTGATGGTTGACACTCCTGCGGAGGGTAACAACAGTGTTGAATTTCCTCCAGTTGTACACACTCAGCCTGACAGTGGAGTGGTGCAGTCCAAACTCTTTACAGATGGTTTTAACCCTTTCCAGCCTGGTGAGCATCAACAACTCTTCTTCTGAGGTCCTCAGAAATCTCCTTTGTTCGAGCCCTGACTCACTTCCTGTGTTGTGAAGATCAGACTTTGATAGTGAAGACCCAGATTTCTGTTCTTTTAATAATGCAGGGCCTCACACACTCACACCTGTCATCCTATTGATTGGTACACCTACCTCTATTTTCCCCTTCAAATAAACTGATAAGCCCAGAGGTTCACATACTTTTGCCACAGACAAATATGTAACATAGGATCATTTTCCTCAATAAAGAGATGCATTTTTTTTTTTTTTTTTTTNTTTTTTTTTTTTTTTTTTTTGTCCCATTTGTTTAATTAGGTTCTCTTTATCTAGTTTTAGGGACTAGTGTGAAAATCTGATCATATTTTAGGTCATATCTATGCAGAAATAGAGAAAATTCTAAAGGGTTCACAAACTTTCAATCACCACTGTAGGTGGTGTTGCAGGTTAGACATTCTGATCGTACGGAGTTCTGTGTGCATTTATGCCTTTTGTTAATTTGCGTTTCCTCCATTTTTGGTTAACATATCAAATTACAGAGCATTTTAATTCATGGTGGAAATGAGGCCTTAAGGATCCTCTACAGATGCCACGAGGAAAAGGAGGAAGATGAGAGGGCAAATACCTGTACATTATCATATTGAAATAACACTAATATAAAAGATGCTGAGAATCACAGAGACCTTTGCCTTCCACATGAGCCAAAGTTTGAAGACATCTACATGTCGGCCACATTGGATGCTCTTATCTCCGGTGTCATAGCTCATATCGTAGTGTTTGTCTGTCTGGAAAAGGTACTCAGCACCCAGCTGGTTACACTCCTGTAAGAGACCCTGTAAAAGAGAACATCTAAGGCTTGCATGGGCATCACTACGATGTCACCTCAGAAAATTTAAGTTTCACAAAATATCCATTAGTGACATCATTCCCTTTGCTTCAAATGAAACAAAATGGCTAAAAAACACAACATCCTTATACACTGAAAAAAATGTAAACTTAGTGTGTGTTCAGATCTGTAGATCGTTTGTTTTGGTCTGAGTCAGATCTGCAGATCGTTTGCTCTGGTCTGAATCAGATCTGTAGATCGTTTGCTCTGGTCTGAATCAGATCTGCAGATCGTTTGTTCTGGTCTGAATCAGATCTGTAGATCGTTTGTTCTGGTCTGAATCAGGGACTAAATTGTTGGTTTGCTTCAGTTTCACACAGAGAAACATCCAATCAAACCAAAATCAGCAACACTCTCCCTGCTCATTGGTCAGAAATGTCTGGGGGTGGAGAAAAAAAATCCAAACAGGAAGTAGCTTCTATGGTAAATCAGATGAACAAAGATGAATGTGGATCCTTTCCTAGTCATAGCATCATTAGCTAACATAGCTAGCATTACTAACATAGCTAATACTGCACGTGTTCATCTGAACATGTATTAGCTATGATTGATGTGTTTCCACCTTTAACAGCATGGAGTTTACTTAACGTTAAATACACACACACACACACAAACACACACACCTACATTTCTGCTGCTAATCAATCAATAGATTAATACATCAGTAGATCAGTAGACTGGTGCGGAGTTGGTTGAGAGTTTGTGTGTGTGGCATTTTGTAGCAGGATGTGATCTCTGTGTTCAGATCTGAACTGTACAATACAAACCCTATCCTGATGAACCGGACCTCAGGAAATCTGAAGTCACACTCAGAAACTAACGGCTACATTAAACAGACCTATTCTTAGTCCTGACAACATTATTAAAGTAGAGTATTTATGCTTTATTATAAAAGTTACACATCAATGTGTGTGAGCTTTCTGCCCACTGATGTGATGAGATTCTGTAACGGTTGATGTCTTTTATCCTGCAGTGACACCAAAGATGCTTTTTCCTGCCTTGGATAATATTGTCGTCTTATATTCTATTCTGGTTTCTGTTCTGCATAATGTGTTTTAGTCTTTGGGGCAGACATCTCTGTTCAAATAATTCAACCAAACAGTTTGTAGAAGGAAACGGCAGTGCAAACAAACTGAGAAGAAGGAGAGCATTGAGCACTAAGCTTGTTAACGTTTCAGTAGGTACAGCATTCTCCACCCTGGACAAATAAAAGCCAAATGGAATGTGAAAAAGATGTCTATCGTTTATTCTCTTCTCTAGTTTTGTCAACTTTTTGACCCCAAAAACCAGCTAACATCTGCAATTCTCCAGCTATGATGCTTGGAGATGCTTTGTCCACTCAAACCTCTTCCTTCACTGTGGCTGCATTCCAAGTTCTTGTTTCGTTTCCCCCACTGGCATCTTTTCCTCCCGTCTTAGCCCCGCCCACTGAAGATGCAAGGAAAAGATGTGAGATGAAGTCACTTCAGATGATGCTTGAGGAGCGATAATGTTTCATTTCTCTTACATCCTAGCTCCTCAGCTCTTCTGTCCTCGCTGCTTTTCCTCACATCTTCTCCTTGTGTCTTCAGTGGGCGGGGCTAAGATGCGAGGAAAAGATGCAAGTGAGGGAAACGTGGAAATGAATAGGGAACTCGGAATGCTTAGGAAATTTGACCTGTCACATCATATTTATTCCCCAGTGAAACAGGAAGTCATGTTCACCACTTAAGTTCCTCATCACTCAAGAAACTTAAAAATGTAAAATATGAATGAGAGTTAGATTTAGCTCACATGACTTTCCAGAGCTGCAAATGATTTTACACACATATATTAGAGAAAATATTTGTTTCATAATATAAATTCCTTTTTAGTTTTCAATTAGTTTACTTCAATTAAAAGTTATATTTTTGCTAATTTTTGAATGAAAGATCAAGAGGATAAACAATAATTTTTTTTTTTCACATTTTGCTTTTATTTAGCAAGAACTTGGCGGAGGCTCAGTATCTGACTGGAGATGTGATCAATAGTGGTTGTTGTGCACAGCATTCAGATTGGAGCAAACTGAATATTCCAGTGCCCTAACGACATCGAACGTTTTGAAAGATAGATTTAGGAATAGACACGTGATGACGTCTTACTGGCTTCTTCACCAGTATGGCAGAGCACTGCAGAGGAACGGCCATTATCTTGTGAGGATTCCACGTCACTGAGTTTGCCCTGTGGAAAAAACATCAGCAATCAGTGTATTCATGACACGTTTTCAGTCCCTGTGTGTCCCATGTTCAAACGTATGTTCATATTCAGGGCTGCACATAAGCAGCACATGGCTACACACACGCAGTCCTCGAGGTAAAATGTGCACGTCTGCTGCTTGTGCATAGCTAGCATGCATACCCAGCGAGCGAGAGAGAGAGAGAGAGAGAGAGAGAGAGAGAGAGAGCACTCAAAGTCTCTCTCTCTCTCTCTCTCTCTCTCTCCTTCTGTCTGTATCTGTCTCCTCCTTGCTAATTGAATTTAAAGTCCCTGAACGACAGAAAGTACAGATACCTGCTGCAGGTAAAGAACTACGGCCCACTTCTACCTGCAGCACAGACAGATCAAGAAATAACAGATGAACTTGTGAGTGAGCTGTGAGTTTAGGGCTCACAGACTCTGTATTCATTGACAAGCACGTGTGTATAGCAGCAAAAAAAAAAAAAAAAANAAAAAAAAAAAAAAACAAAACAAAACCAAAAACAAAAATGAATACAGAGAAGGATGTAATGAGTTTCAGGAATTTCCTTTCACAGGGTGAAATAACATTAATGAAGGCTCTGTTCCATTTAGGGGTCCGGCTCACACAAATAACTGGAATGCAGCTGTTATTAATATTATGACTTCCATCTATGTTTGACATGTTAAAATGTATAGTATGTTTGCAAAACAGCAATTACTTTGATTGTCCAGTACCAATGCAGGAGGCCGTAAGTAAATAAGTATATTTACTCAAGCACAGTACTTGAAGAGTACCATTTTCAGGTACTGTACTTGTAGGCAGAGGAGAAGTGTTGCGCATATGCAGGTATACAGTATGTGGTATTTATGCTCAGGGTCTTTTGTTCCCTGACCATTGTCTTTAAGGCATTACTTTATCCCAAACAAAAGGAGTACAGTGCTGAAACGGCACCAAGCCTGGGGAGAAGCTCTGCCTTAAGGTAACATTCAGGGAACAGAAATCCCCTGACTTCTTAACCTGCCAGCTTCACTGAGGATCTAAAATAGATTAAAACACGAGAACTAATTTATCACAGCAACAGCTTCGGAGTTCTTAACTTGTTGTTTAGCAGCATTTCAGAATATGCGGACTTCTTCTACTGAAGGATTTGTACAGTTTTACCTTCATATCACCAAGTTTCCTCCATCTTATTTAACTTTAATTTGTCAAAGTCCAGTTTAAANACCTTCATATCACCAAGTTTCCTCCATCTTATTTAACTTTAATTTGTCAAAGTCCAGTTTAAAGCCATATGTTATGCTACATTTTATAAGCTGGGTATTTTTCTGTCCTTTGTTAGTTGGAGATGTACAACTTTGGTATTAACTTTACCTTAAACACGCAAATCTCAACTCTGGTGACAAAATAAATAACAAATGTGCAAGAGCAAAGTGAGTCCCTGTCAGGTGAGTCCTGTGTGAAATGAGCGAAACATAGCAAAGGCTGCTTACATGCAGGGTTAAAATGGGCATTGGTGTTGTGTTGTTATGTTACCGTTCAATGCCGTGAAGTTTCATCCTGTGTCTCTGAGACATCAGCAAGCCACCACCCCAAGCTGCCTAAACAACACACAGAAATCATAAACAACCAGAAATCATAAACAACACACAGAAATCAAAAACAACACACAGAAATCAAAAACAACCAGAAATCATAAACAACACACAGAAATCAAAAACAACACACAGAAATCAAAAACAACCAGAAATCATAAACAACACACAGAAATCATAAACAACACACAGAAATCAAAACCAACACACAGAAATCATAAACAACACACAGAAATCAAAACCAACACACAGAAATCAAAAATAACACACAGAAATCATAAACAACACACAGAAATCAAAAACAACACACAGAAATCATAAACAACACACAGAAATCATAAACAACACACAGAAATCATAAACAACACACAGAAATCAAAAACAACCAGAAATCATAAACAACACACAGAAATCAAAAACAACACACAGAAATCAAAAATGACATAATTTCTTTATTTTTTTGTTATTCCTGACATTTTGTTGAAGTGGCAGCCAAAGTTGTGTGTGAATCCTTGGCAGAGGTATGAGCCCTCTGAGTACCTTCTTGTTTGTTAGCAGATTGTCTCAACAAGCTATGGACTGATACAGAGGACATTTTGGGGACAGACAGTTAATGTCAAGAGAAAGAAGTGGTTAAATTTTGAAGGTGATCTAAATCATATCAGATCCAGATGATCCACAGGAAATGCTTTTTGTCTATTGTTGGAAGGATAGTGTGACCCCTTTAAGTGTGTGTGTGTGTGTGTGTGTGTGTGTGTGTGTGTGTATGTGAGAGAGAGAGAGAGAGAGGTCTCCTTACATCTACATGCATCCACAGAGCGTGTCTGTGGCAGACGTCAGCGATGGCGTGGAGAGGATCGAAGGCTCCGTACACCGTGGTTCCTGCTGTTGCGTTCACATAGAATGGAACCAAACCCTGCAGAAAGGAGCTCAAATTTAGCCTCAACCAATCAGATACAGGTCAAAAAGTTTTACATCTGTTTGCATGCTACGATTGGCCGGTTCACCAAATCATCGATTCAAAGATTCGATTTTTATGAAATTTGATCCTGAATTGGTGATCCGGTTCACAGCTGTAACTGAACCACATACTTCCAGTTCATTCTGGTCCGTGATATAAATGAATGAGATTCAATATATTCATATGCTTTTTCCTTTTACAACATCTCATCTTCGAGATTAATCAACACATTCCAACTCCAACCATAAAACTAATGTCTGTTTGGCTCAGGAATCTAGTTTGTGTGGACAAACACTGCTTAAGCGGTGTTTGATGTAGTGTAGGTGAGCGTCCACCAGGGGGCGCACTCATAGATAGGCTCATTAGAGTCGTAGAGGGCAGAGCCGAGAGAACAATGAGAACCAAGAGAATCAAGAGAACCACAAGAACTGTGAGAACCGAGAGAGCCGTGAGAACTGAGAGAACCAAGAAAGAACCGACAGAGCCGCAAGAAATTGCGATTGTTTGAGTGGGGGAAGGATGAAGGACGGAGCTTGCTGGATGGGATTAAGGTCTGCTAGTTTCTCACTTTATGATGAGATTTCTGCTCAGTTTGTCTCTCAGCATTTTAATAGCAAAATAAAAGGAAGTGACTCCACATCCCATTATGATTGCACAAGCTAACTGTAACAGCACGCAACAACAGCTGATGCACGGAAATATGTCGGTACCCCCNCCCCCCCCAATGAGTTCAGAATAAATTACTGCAACTCAAGATGAAGACAACATGAAAATTTATCTTAAAGGACCATACCAACGATCGTGCATGTTTAAGCCCAATAAACACGCACACATATTACGTTACTGACAACCAATTTCTGAAACATAAAACCATATTTTAATTTTCTTGTTATTTTTTCAAATCCCCTAATCTTTCAAAATCAAATGTTCAGGTGATACGTCCAGCTTAAAATTCTAAATCTAAAATTTACTGCTAAAGTAGTATAGTTTGGGAAATGGTTGTCAGTAATGTAAGGTGTATGTGGATTATATTTGTTGTATGTGCTCAAACATGCACGATCGCCGCTATGTTCCTTAAAACTTCCTTGTCAGCAGCTGCTTATTAGCTCTGCCCCACTTCCAGGTGAAACACTAAGTTCTCATACAAACTTTAATTCACTGGTCTTACTGAAAAGTAGAAATTAGATGTTTGGGTTCTTACATCTTGCACCGCATCATTTTAATAAGATTAAAGCATCTAGGCACAGTGAGATGTACCATGGCTTTCTACTGAGGAACACAGTTCAAATTACAGCCTGACACGACGTCCTGAGATGTTTTTCAAACATTATGATGCTGTTTCCTATCATAGCATCATGTGATCCATGAAGAAGAAAACTGACAGCAGAAGCTGAATCTGACTTCAAGACAACGCGTGGAAAACCACATGTTGCTTCACATGATGTGAAGAAGATGTGCTGCCTTCACATGCTGAACAGCAACATGCCGACAACATACAAGCACACGCTAACCTGAACACGTGTTCATCTCAACAAGTGTTAGCTAAGATTGTGGAGTTTTGTTACAGTAAAGTTTGTTTGATGTTTGATGCGTTTACTTTTTTTTTTTACCTCCCTCAGTATACTGTATATATCTAGTGTGACTCACAACTGGCACACACCGATATACAGTATACTGTATATACACAATTTAATCTTGCAACAGACAGACTGAGTTTTGTATTGCGTGTATGTGTGCATGTGTGCATACATGTGCGTGTTTAGACCACAACCATCCCTCTTTAAGGGAATCTTAAACTACCCATGTTTTATTTCTGACTCATGATCTTTGCTTGCTGAAGAGGTGTAAGTGAGACACCTTGACCATTTTGTTTGTCCAATTTGTCCATAAGTCCCCTCATCTGAAAACTAGTGCAGTGCCTGTTGAAAACATGCGTGTTCGGACCAGGCTGGCCTTTATGGTGTGCCCGTGGAGCAGAGTGGAGCATATCCTGCCACGTGGACTACTTTTTACCGGCACAGCTCAATTTGAGAACCGCTCATCCAAACAACGTTACATTGGGTCCTGAACAATAAACCTGCTGAATATCAGCTTCATACAGTGCTGGGTTCTAGAACATGTTGGTGCTACAGACAGAGATTTCTGTCTTTATAGTTCAGATTATAGTTAAGATGTATCCATGAAGCATGTACTCCAGGATTCAGTATGTTTGCTCAAAACATACCTAAACCAAATTTTTAATATTTTAATAATTGGTGCCTCTTAAGTGAGGTGAAAGCTCCTGACTACAAAAACTGGATTAACATGAGGGAATTCATCTGTAGATAATTAAGGTTTTTAACAATAATAATAATAATAATAATCCATCCCATCCATCCATCCATTTTCTGTACCCGTTTGTCCTGTTGAGGGTCACGGAGGGGCTGGAGCCTGTCCCAGCGGTCATAGGGCGAGAGGCGGGGTCCACCCTGGACAGATCACCAGTCTATCGCAGGACGAACATATTCATATATCTCCATTTTATTAAGAAATGGTGATTATAAAACACAGCAAACACTACAAAGGAAGTGCTGGGCCCTGTGCCGGGCTGCTCTGGTTGTAAAGGGTTACGTTTAAAAATAAAGAAAAAGTAGAAAATTGTTATTACCAAATGAGAGGAAAAGATCAGCAGCAGAGAGAGAGAGAGAGAGAGAGAGAGAGAGATCCTGCAAAGTGCATATCTTTCTTTTGTCATTTTTGTCTCACTGACAGAGAGACGGAGTAATTAATTTCATTACTACTATTGAAGTTGGCCGGCTTCAATAAGGAAGTGTGTATGTGTGTGTGTGTGTGTGCGTGCACTACTATAGTCCTACTATTGCGCTTGTAAACAGGGAAGCAAAAAATAAAGAAATATGCAATAAGCAAGAAATTTCCTTTGTTAAAGTTGGACAGCCTAAGTCTGAATCTGCACTGAGCAAACAGTGTAACGCCATGGCCGACTTCTGCGGAGCGGGGTGCCGTTGCGCCCGGAGCGTATCCTACCGCCGCATATCACCACGCGTGGACTACTTTTTACTATACCTGCTGAATTTCAGCTTCATACAGCACCAGGTTCTCCAGATATGCCACAGACAGACAGAATTACTGAATTTTAGATGTCAGTGAGGTGTCCAGTGCAGGCTTCATCTCCTCCTTGTGGTGGTTTTGTTCCATAACAATACTTTCCAAGCTCTCTTTGGTGTTTGATGTTGGCTTACTTTTTCTCTGTCCTGTATTCCTCTTATCCACACTTACTTGTGGTAAAGAAATCAGACGGTCAGCAAGTTTAGATTCACCACAAAGTTCCACGTCCAAACAGTGACTGAGTGGTGTGAACCTTTCTGTTTCTGCAGGGTTAACAGTGTTCCTCCTGCAAGCCTTCTAGTATGTTCTCCAGAGTCAGTTCATGTCTTTCACAGACACCATTTTGTCCTTAAATTGTTTTCCACTCAGTTATCTTGGTTCTCAACCAATAAATGTCACAGTTTAATATATTTGGACACACAGTGAAGTCTGTTTTGCTTGTTTTAATCAGTTTTTAGGGTTTGTAATTTTTGGGGTGCCATTTTTATGTGATGGTTTGACTGAACAAAAAAGAATGCCAGGGGTGCCAGTCAGGTTTTTAGTCTGACAAATGTTAATCAAATATAAAGAAGAAAAGAAAATCAGCCAGACCCACAAAGGGTACAACCAACTGAAACAATTTGCAGTTTTTTGGACCCATAAGTAAAAAAACAAAAAAACAATGGCCAATACACAACTTGCAGTTATGTCATTTATATTTCAATAAAGAAAACAAATGGTCAAGACAACATAAATGGTTCATAAAGGCCCAAAATATAAATAAAAATCAGTCACAAAGTTGCTTTTCTCAGTTCAGTTGATTTTTGTTTTCCAGTTGAAATTGGTCGTTCAAAAAAGAAAAAAAAGAAAAAGAAAAATCCAACGCATTTAACCGTCCCAGTCATTAAAGTGAGCAAGAAGTAAAACAAAAAGAAATAGTGTTACTCACTGTCCATTGTGATTGGACAGGGACACTGTCCATCAAATCCGTCAAACAAATCACCCAGTCAGACAGTCAGTCACTTCGTCTGTCCATCAGTCAGTAGAAGCGCTTCGCTCCGGAGTCCAGACAATGTCTCTCATAAGAGAAGGATAATCTGAACAGTATCATCCTACGTGAGGAGCGCACAAGACGGAAGATAATCCGAATACCGAGCGTATTTTACATTAACGCCTGTGTGGCCTGTTCTGATGGGTAAGAGAAGCCATGTTCTCCCATGTCTTCACATTGTATTACGCAAAAACCAATAAGGTCCAGATATACGAAGGAAAACCAGGTCAATGACGTGGCGAGTAATATTTATTTAATTTATGGCCATCATGTTTTATGGGCAGCCAGGGCAGGAAGTGAATGACAAAGTGGGAAAAACCTTTTTTGGCATTTGTGCTGATCATGTAATACCAGTATCATATCATGCTTAAGTGTGTATATGTAAATAAATTTTATTTGTTACTTTCCACAAAACAGCTACAACAATGTTGATCTTGTCATCATGTTATCATGAAGTTCATGACTTATGGAAGCTGCAAATGGAGCGGAGACAGAAATGTCTTATGTCGGTACATTCCTTTATAAAATACCTTAAAGACATCGAGAATTAATCTGTCCATGCAATCATTTAGAAACTAAATTCTAATTTTTTATATTTTGTCAGACATTTTGGATTTTCATTCTTACCTTTTCTTTGGCTGCAATGATGGAAGACTCAAGTTCTGCAGGAATCATCTTCCCTCTTGAAGGACCAAAAAATGTATGAGGTTTCAGGTAATAGTAAACTGAAGAGTGACACTTGGCTTGGTTTGTTTGTTTTTCTTTGTATTAACTTTTTTTTTAAAAAGAGAGGATGGTGTCTGAACAAAACCATCAAAGCTAGATGATTAGATCAGAATTAAAAGCTGGGCTGAAGACCATGCTATGCTTCATCTGAGCCACCGACACAGTCAGAGAGCTCACTGGGAGACAAACGTGTTTCTACTTTCTTTTTGTGTGTGTGTGTGTGTGTGTGTGTGTGTGTGTGTCTGTTTTTGTAATGTCAGTGTAATGTGATTAATCATATAAATGCTGAAAGCAACACACACTTTCACATTAGGAGAAGGGAGGGGTTATTAACAGCCTGAGGCTCATTAAAAACCCTCCCCACTTTCACACCTCACCACAACTGGCCAATCATATCACAAAGTGGGTGTGCCTGGTGGAGGGGGTGGAGTTCAAAAGTGCCCCCAATGGAAAGGGCGTTTCCGCCACCTTCTGATGCTCCAACAGGCATGTCAGAGGAAGCAGCCTTTACAGGGAACACGACTCCTGTTTGCTAAACGTGATGATGAAAAGTCAGAGCTAAAGGCATCAAACACATCAAACATGCTTCAGCATCCAGCCCTGCATGGCAAACTCATGCTAAAACATGTCACTAGCTAATGCTAGCAGCAGGTTTAAGGTATACTGTGTGTTTATTGTGAACTCGGAACTCAGAATTTCCTACTTCTGACTGGGAAAAGTCAAACAAAACCCCTCATCACCACACACACGCACACATGCACACACTCAGAATTTTGACTTGGAAAGTCAGACAAACTTTCCCAAACCTGAGTGAAGTGCCCTGAATATGAAATTAGCATATGGACACAGTAACTGGTTACATAAAACATGCAGTCGCTGTTTTGAAAAGGTAAATAGCCCATGAACGTTAAAACGTAGCTTCTTTTGGTCCAACAGAGCAAACAAAACGAAAGTTTCATGGAGCTGTCCATATCGTCTCCCACTTTGTTAAGCTGGAATGTGTTGTGATCGTAAATTATGTAATTACGAGTTCCAGCTTCCCAACTTTAAGGTAACATATGCAGCATAAAACACTCCAAGCAGGTTTAAGGCATAAACACGTTTCCAATAATTGCGTTTTTTTCTTAATTTACCACCATCATTTTACAGGTACTTGTGTCATTGTGGCGGTATAGCATAGCATCATAGCTACCTTCCAAGCAGGTGACCTGGGTTTGATTCATGGCCAGCACAGGATTTTTTATTTTTTAATTATACTTTGCTTGCGTGTAATAAATGATGATAAATGACGATTCTGATTCTTCTGATTGTGATGTCAGTCAACCCCATCTTTAAAAATATTAAAACGTGAAAAAAAATAAAATAAACAATCTCTGCAATAGTTGCTGCAGTTCCTGCTGCATGAAATGTCTGACTTGTAAAAGAAGAAGCGACTCTCTGCTGAACTCCAACATAAATGCACATGCATGGAAATATGTTTCCCAGAAACTCACACACAATGGTCAAACAGGTGAGCAAATAGATCTTTTGTTGTCATCACATTCACCTTTAACAAAAGTGTACTGAGTGACTGAATGCACCCACCTTTCATCACACTGCACCACCACCACATTCTCAGCGCCCAGCCCCAGCACCGCCGCACATTTCTGCACTGAGTAGTGACCCTGAACACAACAAAAGATGCATTCATTGTCATTCAGCAGCACAACAAACACTTTTCATCTGGACAAACGGCGCCATTGTTTGGCTCTATGTGTGTGTGTGTGTGTGAGAGTGTGCAGATGATGAGGTGCAGCTGAGTGTTTTCATCTATCAAATTTAGTGATCACTAACGTGTGAGACAGTCATCATTAACAGAATAATGAAACATGTTAGTGTGCTTATGAATCACTTCCTGACATAAGAAATTACATAGCAATACCTCTTTGTGTGCGTGTGTGCATGTGTGTGCAGGTGCACAAGACAAGATAATCTATTTAATGTAAAAAGATGTGTTTTTATCCTGATTCCTTTTTTGCTGTACACACACACAATCCAAATGTAATTTAGGCCACTGTAGTATATTCAGCTGAATGTTTCTGACTCTCGCTGGACAGAGGAAACAGTAAACATGGCCTTTGACTGAATATACAGTAAATATACATTTTACATGAAATAAAAATCAGTTTATTCTAGTTACCTTGAGCCAACCTTAAATCAGTTAAGTGGAAACTGATTAAATAATTTAGGATTGAGAACTGGAATAAAGCACCATAACACCCATTTTGCATGCTTGAGCCTCATATATTCAATTTTCGTACACATAAAATTACTGACAATCATTTCCCAAAGCATACTACTGGAACGGTGAGTTAAAAATGTTTTTCCTATCTTCCAGTCCTCCACTGGTTTCAGTTCATTCTGCTATTAAAATCAACTTGTTGATACTTGAAACATTCTTGGGATAGGTAATCCATCATCACCAACAAGACGTGTATTCAGGTTTTTTTAGAAGTTACATAATTTTAGTGTTTAAGCTCAATAAAAAGCTGGAGTGAATGTATGCCTCCGGGGAATATAGTCCCAAAAGAAGACCTGTGTTTATGGAAAAATTTAAAGGACCATGACTTCATAAAGCTGTGTAACTGAGTCATTCTACAGAAACGCCCACTTCTGGAATAGCAACATGTCTTAAAGTGTATTTCATTTTCTTACATATAAACTTAGGTTCTAATATTGGTTAACACTTTGACTTTATGAATCCACTTAAATGAGATTAATGGATTTTTTTTTTTTTTTTTTTTTTTNTGTTATTTCTCAATCTATTCTGCACATATAGTCAGAGGTACAGTAGGATAATGATAATAAAAAAAAAAAAAAATAGGAGATTATGCATTTATTATTTTAATATGGTTTGTGAAAAGCGTGATTGTGTGATGTTTGCTCATTTGCTTCATCATATCTTTACTATAATAATGAAAATATTTGAAGGACAGCCATAAAAATGAAAAAATAGCATCCTTAAAATCCTAACTCTTGAATAAAGCAAAAAATCAATTAATATAAAAAATCATTTATATGTCAAATACAATGTATCTGTACACACATGCTGCATAAACTTGGTGTAACACCAGTGACACAAAGAACACCAAAGATTGTTTCATTCAATATTAATCATTTATATGAGATTATAGTATATTTAGAATAAAACCAAAGATGATTACTGACACTTAGTGAAAGACCTTCAACAATACTAAAAATACAAATTTTTAACTACCTTATGAAACCACTGAAATGTCAATTAATGTACAATCCTTTAGCTCATGTGCCATTAGCTGCTACTGCTGTGTTGCTGGATTAAGAGGGGGAAACTTGGAACTGTCCTCTTTGTGTCTGTGATTTTTGTGATTTTCAAATTGATACACAATGCGAAAGAATCAGAAAATATGAACCATACAACTTTTAAATTCAATTTGAATTAAAACTTAGCTTAAATNAAGAATCAGAAAATATGAACCATACAACTTTTAAATTCAATTTGAATTAAAACTTAGCTTAAATTCCCGAGATTAAAATGGAACATATTTTGGAAATGGAACATGTTTTGGAAATTTCCTAAAGTTATTTTAAAAACTTCCGAAAGTGTTTGATTGAATAAACAGTTTGATTGAAAGTTTAAATAGCCTTTAAAGTTTGATTACAACAAAACATTCAATGTATATGATATAGCCCTCTTTTCTTTACTGCAAGTATTCTGCTCTGCACTCAGGGTCAGCATCCCTGTGCTGTCTATAAAGCCTCCGCTTCTCAGCTGCACACAATTGCTATTCCCGACAAAAGGAATAGCAATAGCAATAGGAAGTTATTAACACAAAATGTGTACTAAATCTTATTTTATGCATATGAACTTAATTGAAAACTTTTACAAAAGCTTATTTACGCAAGAGTGTAAGTAAGTCACTGGTGTTGCTGGGTGTCGCTGGCATTGCCATGAGGAACAGAAACACCAGTGATGGTAACACCAGTGACAATTTTCATGAAATATGTATTTTAAAAAATGGCAGCTACAATACCTCAAACCACATGTTGCTTATCAAGCTATACTCACTAAAATATATAATTTAATCTATTTGTATTACATTTTTTTTACAATTCACTTCTCATAAAATAGGTCATACCAGTGACACCAACTAAAAGCCTCACATGAAATTATGAAATACATGAGAAAATATCCAACTTTTGAAAAGAGACAGCACACTTACTAGGTGCCTTTCTTGACAGTTCTTCAGGAAGTAGGTTGTAGGAAGCAGGAAATGATGTCAAAGTTGGAATGGTTTTCAAAATACAGGTTTTTGATAAGTGGTAACACAAGTGACATGATCCCAGGGGACAGCTATTTCCAGTATATTATTTCTAATATTTAGTTGGCATTTTAATTTCTTATATTATCTACTTCATAAATGTGATAGTGATGTACACATTATTGCATTTAAAATGGGAGAGAAATTTATTTTTTAAATCAAAATATGCCCCTGAATCTCCATACATGTGGGGACAAGCACTTTTCTTGTACTGAGAATTTCATATAATTGATTAAAAATAAATATTACCCAATTCAAGGCTCAAATAGGTATAATTGTTCAAAGAACATTTAATATTATTCAAATATATAAATTAAATATGACTATATGGTGTATTTAAAGTGTATGCTTTCTGCAAAGGCTAGGGACAAGAAAAGTGGGCGTTTCTGTAGAATGTAGAAACATGGATTTTTAAGGTGGGTGTATCACTTGAATATTTGATTTTGAAAGATTAAGAGGTTTTGCAAAATATCAGGAAAGCTGAAATACAGTTTTATCCTTTGGGAAATGATTGTCAGTAACGTTATGTGTATGAAAATTGAAGATATTAGGCTCAAATATGCAAAATGAGTAGTATGGTCCTTTAATGGATTAATCTAATCACATAATCAGCATTTATAATAACACGTGTGGCATGCAGTATACAGATACATAGTATACCCAATCCAGACTGTCATGCAGGAAAAATTACCCTGTCAATTCTCATCCTGAAAAAAAAGTTTTTTTTTCTCATCCTGAAAAAAAAAAAAAAAAAAAAAAAAAAAAACCCTTAAGTGGAAACCATGATTAGCACTTAAGATCATGTGACTGAAAACTGGCCTCTCACTGGCTACAGGCAGCTTCTTGTGGACAATGATCCTGTTATCTAAGGTGCTCCCTGGCTGTTTAATTAAAAAATTACGCTGTGATCCATTGTACTCGGAACACAAGTTTCAAGTTGAGTCGTCAAAGTTCTAGTCTAAGTGTGTTCCAGTGCTTCTAATGCCAAAACTTGAATGCCCACAGCAGGTTCATGTTCGCATGGCTGAAGTATATTACAAATAAAATCAAGCTTGATCAACTCCAAAATGATGCAGGGATACATGTTACCGTTCACCGCGTGCCACCATGTTGTAACGTCAGGCAAGGTGGATCTTACCTGAGTTTCTGACTGGGAATTCTGAGTTGAATAACATTTCATTGCACTTTGCCATGTCAAAGGTCACGTTTATCCGAATTCTGAGCACAACAGTATTAAACCATGACTAAAAAGCTGGAGAGCCAAAGCTCAAAGCTTTCCAGTCCTAATCACACAGGAAGTAACAGCATTTTTAGCAGAGTGTAAGGAGCTCGTCTTTACGTGTTCCGAGGTGAAGAGGAGCAGCTGAGGCAGAGCTCTCATCCCTTTAGTCTTCACCTCTGGGAAGAAGTGATACCTGGCCACCAGGACGCTGTACAGGTTGGATATTGAGCCTCCTTCAGAAAACAGCACCAAGCAGAGAAGAACACATCCAGTCATTGCGAGCAGGAAGGCCTAAACAGCAGACAACCAGCTCCACACTTCAAACTCATTCTAGGAGCTCCGACAGACTCCAGTCCAGGTCTGGACCAGAACACAGTGACATCTCACTAACCTGCTCCAGACCACGTGTTTGGCTTTTATTGTGGTACTTCCTGTCTGAACAGAAAGTAGTTAATGGGTGTAAAAACAAACACAGGTTGGCTACAGTGTGTTTGTGACAGGACTGAACATGAACATGAGCGCAACACAGGAACACGTGTGCGCCTTAAAAGGGAAGATGTGCACGTTTGTGAACACTCGTACCTGTCCAATGTAAATAGCAGTGTCTGAGGGAGAAAGAGAAAGAGAGAGAGAGAGAGAGAGAGAAGTCTGTCTTTTTTCTTCATCTGTTTCTCTCTCCTCCCTCTCTCTCTGTCTGTATGACGGTGTATTAGGGCCATATATGAAGGAAAAAAAAAACAAGGAGGCATTATTTTGAGGTTTTAAATTTGTTAATTTGCCACTTTTTAAACTCAGAAAAATAATGAGGGGGAAGTGGAACTGCCTCACGCTGTGACTACAGTTGTAGTAACAACCCTATTAAATTATACTTTTTCACTGGATTCAGCAATAAAGAAGTACTTGTGGTTTTAGAGCAAAATCATCAAATTATCGTAAGCATACAGACTTTTAAAACATACAGCATACGGACAAGGCATGCAGACTTGTTTTGTTTTTAGTTTTTTAAACTCGCAAATTTGTTGGTATTATTTGGTTGGTATTATTGTGTAATATAAGTATAAAAATATATAAATAAGCATAGTACACTGTACTGTACCCACCCACCTATCCATCCATCCATCCATCCATCCATCCATTACCTGGGCAGAAGATGCCATCTCCCTCCTCATCAGACCATCCCACAATGCTTTGCATTTTCCTCAGTATAACTTCCTCCATCAGGATGAAGATGGGAGACACTTCATATGTAAACCTGGTAAAATGACTCTGATAAGTTCATTTAATGAATGAGAATATTGTTATTATTGACTGACTAACATCTCATCTTCACATTTTGAACTGAAAGGAGCTGTCTATTATTCATGTTATTCATGTATTAGCCTCATACATCCACAGCACTGAGGCATCCAGCAGTGATGCAGCACTTTCAGGCCTAAACCTGCATGTTTAAAAATGTTTCAAAGAGTGCAACAATGGCAAGCGATAAGATCTGGAATTACGTGGTCTAATCTGGTCTGGACAAAAAAGGTTTAACTGTAATTGTAGAAAATCAGAAACCAGAAACAGTTTCATTAGGTTTCTGGAAAGACACACACTGAGGCGAACAGACAGATGAAGTTCCCATGGTTCAGTGTTTCACTGTTCATATTGTCTTTAATATCACTATCACAAAAATACCTCCAGATATCCTGATATTGTTTTATATTACCACTCCTGCTGTGTACAGTATGAGTTCTTACATGTTAGTATTGGCTGTAGACGTCAGCCACTCCCCTGCTACACCAATCACATCCAGTCCTGAGGACAGCTGATTGAAGAAGCGGGGATGACCTGGGAAAGGTTAAAGGTCATATTTTTAATGCTAGTATGAAATCTGTTCACATGAAGACATTCCACAGAGCAATGAGTTAAGAGATTTCATTAGTAGAAATTCCAGTTAAAGTTTCAAGAAAAAGTTTGCCAACTACTTGGAATTTTCTAGATTTCTGTATTATTTACTCATCAAATGTGATCTGATCTTCGTTTAGGTCTCACACACACACACACCTGTTTTGACACCATACTTGAGTGCGTCTCTACAGTCCACTAGTATTTGCTCCAGTGTTTCGGGCTGGTCGGACAGGTCCAGACTGAAGCCCTCCAGTCCCTCCTTCAGCTGGTGAGGATGGTGGAAGTCCAGGACCTAAAAGACACAAGCAAAAATCATGTGTGTAATGCTGTAAAAAGTCACAACTGACATGGAATTTTACCATTATGTTGCCACAATGTCTTTCCTGGTGTCTCATATACATTAATATACAATACATCAATAATAAAAAATGTACATTTAATGAAACATGGTGCTACAGTTCAATTTTGAAGGTCCTGAGCAATAAAGCGAGCTCCCTGAGTTTCCTGACCACGGCCTGGAGGCTAAAGTAAACACAATAAAATCAATGCTAATGGGCCCGTTTCAATGACATGTAGCATGGGGGCTCATTTTTAATAACTTTTCTGAATTAGAGATTTTGTGGGCCTTGGTAGAGGTATGCACTCTCTGGTCTGATGGCTGTAATTACTAGTTAACTTCAAAACTGTTGGAACCTTTTTCATCTCAATGACATGATGATTTCTGGACATTATCTAGATTCCCTGTAATGAGAATGTAAACTACCAATGTGAAAGTATCAAAAATTTCCAAATTTGGAAGGTTTTCATTTGATTTTCATTACTTAATTACCTCCGTTTTTTTTTTTTTTTTTTNTTTTTTTTTTTTTTTTTTCAGTTACATACTGGTATGTCATTATATCCATCCAATTTTGGGACCAATTTATCATAACTCTCTTAAAAGACCAGCCACCCATTTTGCATGTTAGAGCCTAATATATTCAATTTTCATACACGTGACGTTAGTTTCCCAAAGCATACTGCTGGAACAGTGAATTAAAAATGTTTTTCCTACCTTCCAGACCTCCATTGGTTTCAGTTCATTCTGCTATTAAAATCAACTTGTTGATACTGTAAACGTTCTTGGGATAGGTAATCCATCATCACCAACAAGACGTGTATTCAGGTTTTTTTAGAAGTTATGTAATTTTAGTGTTTAAGCTCAATAAAAAGCGTGGAGTGAATGTATGCCTCCACCGGGGAATATAGTCCCAAAAGAAGACCTGTGTTTATGGAAAAATTTAAAGGACCATGACTTCATAAGGCTGTGTAACTATTAGCAGGAGAAACATGGATTTTTAAGGTGGGTGTATCACTTGAATATTTGATTTTGAAAGATTAAGAGATTTTACAAAATATCAGCAAAGCTGAAATACGGTTTTATTCTTTGGGAAATGACTGTCAGCAATATGACATGTATGAAAATTGAAGATATTGAGCTCAAACATGCAAAATGGCCAGTATGGTCCTTTAAAGGGATTACTCTTTAAAAGTTGAATGTAAAGTTAAATATAACCAACCATAACGATTGATTATATTTAACTTTACATTCAAGTTTTACATTTTACTGCATGGTACATAAAATTAGTACATCAATATTCTATATACATGTACACAGCCAGCCTTTTGATACGTTCTCATGACAGTTACAAGTGCAAGGACCGAAATATACAATTTCAATCCAACACAAACTTACTTCCTGTAGTTCCTGTCGCAGCAAATCTTATTTTGAAGAAATGTAGCAGTTTTTGACAAAAAAAAAAAAAAAAANAAAAAAAAAAAAAAAAAAAGGGAAAGAGCAAGACGGCTGCAACACACAGTTTGTCTAAACTGTGAATAAGTGAAGGTGATGTATTTGATTAAGAACCCACAAAGAGGAAACACGTTTAGATATTGTGAAAGCACATTTTAAAGAATGAGTGCAGCGCTCGTTGGAAACGTGCGTGTTCAGAATGGGCTGGACTTTATGGTGTGTGCCGCAGCATACTATAATTAGTTCTGCACGTCCTCTGAGCTAGCTTTGTTTGCTGTATGGGTAGGGTTGAGACTGTGCCACTGGACCAGAGTGTATCCTGCCACACCCAGAATGTATCCTGCCACGCAGACTGCTATTTACCAGCACAGCTCAATTTGAGAACTGCTCATCCAAACATCTTCACACATGACACTGCACATCTTTGGGTCCTGAGCAATAAACCTGCTGGATATCAGCTTCATACAGTGCCAGGTTCTAGAGAAGTTGGTGCTACAGACATAGATTTCTTTACAGTTAGACTTCCAGTTTATTTTATCATGTCAGTTTGGTTGCTCGTGTTGCTGGCCGTTTAGGACATTGAGGTATGTTAGCATGATGGCTATCAAGTGTAAACTCTAATTAACTGTTGTTGAGGGGGAAAAAAAGGTCCTTTTGTTGTTGTGTGAAATTGATGATATCTGAACCTGCAAAGTGACCAACAGCATCAGATAAATGTAGTGGCGTAACAAGTACAATATTTCCTTCTGACAAGTAGTGGAGGAATATTAGAAGAATCCTGCTGGTTATCTTCTACCACACGCCTTGCTGGCAGCGTGCAGCTCAGAGTTTGGAAGATGAACCGTGAAGGTGAGAGAATTACCTTCGATCCTCTTTGGCTTGACTTGCAGATGTACCCCAACAGGATGTTAACCACCTCCTCCAAGAATTCCCGAGTCATCTCTTCACCTCCTGCTGCTGGGAGGAGGTCTGTGACGCATGCACACACACACATACACACACACACACACACACACACACACACACACACACACACCAAATGGTTATTAACCATTCATTATGTTTACAAGTGTTTACATCTAATTATGGTGTTTACATGATGTTAAAAAAAAAAATTCCTAAATGTGACTATAATCAAAGTTGTAATGTGCATTTAGTAAATGTGCTGAAACAGACTGTAGATTATGAACGAGTTGTTTCAGACTTGAATATCCCTTGAAACTTTAGCATTCTGAACAAACAGACTGAACTAAATGTGCAGTAAAACTGTATTAAAACCTTAAACCTGTTACGTTTATAATTTTGTTCAGTTATTTGAATCGTTTTAAGTTGTGAATGAGCTCAGTTCAGGTAACTCAGGCTGGATTTACACGACCACGCACATGTGACCTGATTCTGATGTTTTCCTCACATGTGACACGTATCAGACACGCTTCCTGAAGATGTAAATGGTAAAAAACCACATGGAATCAGATATTCTCAGATCTGTTTGGGCCTCTTGCATATGTAGAAATAAATCAGATATCTGTCAATGCTGCTGCTGTCTAAATCTACAGATCAGAATTTCCTTCCCATTCTGACTCCTACGTAACGTTCTGCTTTATCTGCATATGATGATGTCAGCATCAATATGATGACGCTCTCTGTAAACAGAAATGGAGGACATACTACATATATCAGACATGCTGATGTGTGTTTATGTCAAATAGACATGTTAGTGTGTGATAACAGGCTCCTGTTACAGCAGCAAAACTCCAACTCCACCCGCTTCTCCTCTGTGATTAACCGATGAACATACGTGTCCTGATGGAGAGATAAACGCTCACACAACATATCAGATGTTTCTCTCTGCATGTTAAAGTTTTAACCCGCTGATCAGATTTTAAATACTTCTCTCATCTTAGTCCATTGAAGCGTTTTCTTTACGTGTCTCAGAAATGTGCGCATGTGTAGCTGCATCCTGCTGCTACAGGTCAAAGGTCAAAGCGTGTAAGTACAGGTATCAAATATGAGCCACTTAAAAAAGAAAATGTAAATAGGCTGAACAAAACATCAGATATAGGCAAAAGATCAGAACTGAGCGTCAGGATTTGTAGCATAAATCAGCCTATGATATCTGGTGGCTAGGTTAGTCTGCTGCTCACCTTTGCTGTAGATGCTGCTGAAGTCAGACGGCATTTTCTCCCTGACGCCTGCTGAAGCCTCCTGCTGTTTGCCTGTTGCAGCTCCATTACACTTCCCAGTGGTTCTTTCTGCCAAAAAAAAAAGTACAAACAATTTGCATGTCAGCATTGATGAAATGCTGCTGTTGTCTTGGCTACGTCTACAGGATGTAGGAAGTGACATAACTTGTGTTAATGAGCTAACAGCAAACCAAGAGGACAACGTTCAGGTCAGCTGCATGATTATTGCTCAAGAAAACCTAGGCTATGTTCACATTACGCACTGAAGTGGCCCAGATCTGATGTTTTCAATCAGCTCTGGGCCACTTGCATATGTGGTCCTAGATCCAGTCCATATCTGATCTCTGGCTATGCAATCTGTGTCTGACCGCTCAGATCAGAATTCAAGTGGGTTTTTTTAAAGTCTCACTTCTCTGCACGTATTGCATGTCATCCTTATTCAGTGTCGGCGCCTCATAGCAGCCTGGTAAAAATAAATATGGAGGAGAGCAACAACAGTGACGGGGGTCAGCGGAGAGATGAAGAAGTTTTAAATTTGTTGGATATGTATGTATGGAGAGATCAGAAAGTTTTCAGTGAACTGTTCCTCTGTGAACCTGTGAACATGGCCGGTCCCACCATAGCTGGCTCCGCCCACCTCTCTCTGCTCTGACGTAACGTGCATGCTCATGCAGCGGCTCAGTCACCACCAGTAAAATTACACTTCTCAGCTCCGTTGGTAAAACTGGCTTGAATGTTATTTTCAGCACATTTAAGACCTAGTGTTATATATGAAACAACATGCACGGAAATAGGTGATAAACTGCGTCCACCTTACAGTCGCAGTTATTGTTGTTACTGTATCATGCGGCTCACATTTTAGTTACATCTGCATATGTATGGCAGTTTTGGATCTCAGTGTGCTCACACTCGTGTCGGATACAGGTCACTTACAAATATGAATGTGAACGATCAACACATAAAGATCAAATCTGATTAAAACATCAGAATTGAGCATTAAGGCCTGTAATGTGAACGTAGCCCTAAATACTTCTTCACAACATCTAACATTTAAATGTATTTCAGCCAGAGGTGTGTAGTGACATGTTCTATTTACTCCATTACATTTACTAAGTAACATTTTTCACCAAACTGTACTTTACTTTGCAGGATACTTTTAACACATACTGGAGTATATTTATAAGAAAAAAAATGTACTTTTACTCTGTTGCATTTGGTCGCACTCTTTGCGTTGCTTTTTTATTTGTATTGTCTGTAAGACATCGCTCCAATGAGTCAAAATTCTCCACTTTCTCTGCTGTAAACAGCAGAATGTCCGACTGCTGCTTTGGTTTGGTCCAATCACATTTAGCGTCCTGTCATCTCCATGGCAACAATGGGCTCATTGAGAGTTGACAGGTGGGCCGGCTGCTGGCCTTTGCATTGCACAATGTAATATTAATTAAAATGAACTTAAACTAAGCAAACACAATTTTTTTCTTTCCTAATTTTCTTGGCACTTAGACAAAAAATGGATTCTCAAAATAGAAAGGGTAGTGCGGAGAAACGGTGACAATTAGGAGTTATTCATCCCCGCCATCATTGGCATTTACAGCTACATAATGCGTTTGTCTTTGTCTGCTAAAAATGTGACATTTCAGCTTCTAAGAACTTAACATGGAACTTGAGGAAACGTGGCACTAAGCTGTAATGTTAGCTACTTAGCTAGCTGCTGCTGCTCATGCTAACTCAAGTTTTCCAGTTCTTCATGAAGCTAACCTAGCTAACAGTCTTAACTAGCTGCTGCTGCTAATGCTAACTCAAGTTTCCCTGCTCTATTCTGAGTAAATTCATGAAGCTAACCCAGCTAACTGTCTTAACTAGCTGCTGCTGCTAATGCTAACTCAAGTTTTCCTGTTCTATTCTGAGTAAATTCATGAAGCTAACCTAGCTAACTGTCTTGGGGCCAGGCCAGAATTGTTTTATGTGGTAAATATCTGATTTATTACTGTCTACTGTTTCTTTATATGATATGATTTGGATTGTATTAGAAGCTACATATGGATACTTTGCATTTTTTTCCTCAGACGAACACTTTATAGCTTGATGATTATTCTAAAGAATAAGCTTGATCAAAGTTACTCACTACTCAAGTAATCATTTTAATAGATACTTTATTACTCAAGTCATTATTTTGGTGACTACTCTTGCTTATACTTGAGTTAATATTATCATAAAGTAACAATACTTTTACTTGAGTATGGTTTCTGGTACTCTACCCACCTCTGCTTCTAGCTGACGCTGAAACACTGCAGTGCAAAACTCGCTGGAGAAAATCCCGTTGGAATGAGTGCATGCTTATTTCAGCCTCAGATAACTAATGAGTTTATGAGATTATGTTCACACTGTATAGTAACAATAAGACTGAGTGGATTTAAAGGCTGAGCTAAAGTTTGGTAAAGGTTGCCCACCTTTACCAAACCACCAGTCATGATGTCATGGTCCTTATCTCTATATTCACTGATTTCACACTCAACATAAAACATATTTTAGTAGCAGCAAACAGGAGCAAACCTTACATGATTGTAATCTTGGCATAAGTGAGAATCTCCATCACCTCCTAAAAGCAGCATGTGTCCATGCACGTGCACTGCCACCATTTCTCTGTACTCTGATTAAGGCAGTAATGTGAGTAAAACATATATATGAATGGCATGAATAGGATACACTGAATTAATTTTCTTTCCCTCGCTGTGTCTGAAGAAAATTTAAAGTGAAATTGTTTGTCCCGTATATAACGCAGCTGAAAAAAAAAACAAAAAAAAAANAAAAAAAAAAAAACGAAACAAAACAGAAAAGACATAGAATTCTTGTTAGTAACTCCTGCCCTCTCCTACAATGAAACTTTGTTTTCATTTTATGATTAATTGTGTTGAGATTACAAAAACAAAGATTCCTATACACACATGAACACGTGCACACAAGCACGCGCACACACACACGTCGGTCCCTCCCCTCTCTATAACAGCAGCTTTTGTGGGCATTCTGAAAAGGTACAGGAAATATAAACATGGTGTGTAATCCAAATAGTCATCTTGAACTCGTGATTTTCTATAACTTTATAAAGACTGTCTGGAGACAAATCAGCAATCAGCTGACAGGAAGGCATCAAACAAGATTCGCTGCTGCTGCTGCACAGCACTTTAAAGGCTCAGTCATCGATCCAAATGAAAAGAAAAGTTTGACTGAAAGCTGCCTTTTGATTAAAAACCCTGAGCTTTAATGTGTGTGTAGTGACGTGATGGAGACGAGGTGTGTCACATCGCATGTAAGTCGCCCTTTTCCAGCCATGGGCACTGGTGGTCAGATAGTAACCTCACACACATTTTTCATGTTATTCAAATGGACAGAAGTACAGTGTTTTCATGAAGTACTACTCTAATACAAACACCTAAAAACATTTCAATAAAGTCACGGCTGGTTAGATGGAACATGTGTTCAGCTAGGGCGTAGGTTTCATTTCAACATGGGTAAGGATTCTTTTTTTTTTTTTTTNTTTTTTTTTTTTTTTTGGGATGACCAACATGCACAGTTTTGCTGTGTCTTTTATGTTTTTCTGTCATACACACACAAAGAACTTGATTGTTCTTTGTGTGTGTGTGTATGAATGTGTAAAATATTTGCTTTGTTCATTTATCTATTTATTCATTATGTATGTATTTATTATTTATGTAAACAAGACTTGGTTGGCTTTTTTCTCATTCCTCCTATCAGGCCTCCTAATGGCTCAGACGTCACATCCACAGTCTGTTTTTATGTAAGATCACCGTAAATTCTCTATTAAAAGCTGGTACACAAATAATAGCTGGTATCTAATAATAGCTTGGGGGGGGGGGNGGGGGGGGGGGAATAAAAGCTGGTCTCATATAAAGGCGGGTTTGGTGTTTGTCTTTTACTGGTCCAGGAAACTATGATGTAACCTGCTGCTGCCACCAGATGCCACCAGCCATGTTTGATACCAAACCACTTAAAAACCTCTCCAGCCGTCATCCCTCCAGCCAGAAGACGCGGCTTTGTTTCACGTCGTGAAACGACATGGAGCCTGCTGTTACCACCAACAAACCCATAACTTTTAATGCAGTTATGGGTTTGTCCATCGGTAAAATTAGAAGTAAAGGCCTGTCTCTAATAAAATCCTGTCTCCTTTATTCACGAAGCTCTGTTCACGAAGCTTGCGCGTGATGCTGCAGTGTGTTTATAAGACAGTTTGCAACGTCGGCCATCTCCACACACCCATCACACACGCATGCACATGCATAATTTGAAGTGTTAAGAGAAGTGATGGACACTCACGCACAAGCTTCGTGGCAACGCTGCTTTTAGTGGCATTTGATGCACGAGGAAATGTAAACCTGATGCATCAGTGATGGTGGTACCATAGGCATGACGTAAAATCCGGTGCACTACTTATTTGATCATGCAGGGCCCCTCCGTGTTTCTGGGCCCTCAATCCTTAGGCTGGATTTACATGATCACGCACATGTGACCTGATTCTGATCTTTTGCTCACATGCAACATGTATCAGACATGCTTCCTGAAGATGTAAATGGTAAAAAGCCACATGAATCAGATATTCTCAGATCTGTTTGGCCTCTTGCACATGTGGAAATAAATCAGATACGTATCAGATATCCACTAATGCTGCTGCTGTCTAAATCCACAGATCAGAATTTCCTTCCCATTCTGTCTCCTACATAACTATATCTGCATATCTGCTTTATCTGCATATGATGATGTCATCATCAATACGATGACGCTCTCTGTAAACAGAAATGGAGGACATACTACATATATCAGACATGCTGATGTGTGTTTATGTCAAATAGACGTGTTAGTGTGTGATAACAGGCTCCTGTTACAGCAGCAAAACTCCAACTCCATCCGCTTCTCCTCCATGATTAACCGATGAACATACGTGTCCTGATGGAGAGATAAACGCTCACACAACATATCAGATGTTTCTCTTTGCATGTTAAAGTTTTAACCTGCTGATCAGATTTTAAATACCTCTCTCATCTTAGTCCATGAAGCATTGTCTTTACATGTCTCAGAAATGTGCGCATGCATAGCTGCATCCTGCTGTGCATGCATGCTGCTGTATCCTGCTGTGTAAATACAGGTATCAGATATGAGCCGCTAAAAAAAGAAAATGTGAATATGCTGAACAAAAAAATCAGATGTAGGCAAAAGATCAGAACTGAGCATCAAGACTTGTAGAGTAAATCCAGCCTTAGAGAGTCTGATTGGATAGATAGATAGATAGATAGATAGATAGATAGATAGATAGATAGATAGATAGATAGATAGATACTTTATTGATCCCAGTGGAAATTTAAGCATCCAGTAGCTTATACATGGTGATTACAAACTAATTAAAAAGTAAAAAAAAAACATGATAGACAGTACAGACAGCAACAATAGTGCAACATAATGATTACTGCATAAAGATATATGTATATACAAGTGCGAATTGCAATTGTGCATAAGGCTAACATAGCCGGTAGACTTAAAGACCAGTCCTGCCATTGACAGAGTGCAGGTGAGCATTCAGTCAGTTAGTCTTCTTACCTCTAACCCCGCCAAGCCGGGAGGAGCTGAAAAGTCCTGAGGGACAAAAGAGTTCATCTTCTGTCATCCCCGTACATATGGAATATGTAGGGTGCAGATAGAGAACATGTCATTATGCTTTTGTTTCACTATTTGCTATGCTGGAAGACCTTTTTTAATACCTAAATTTATTTTCTTCTTCAAAATGTATTGAAGTAGATGAAACTGTTGAATTTTGCTGTTTTCAAATTCAGTACAGTTTACAAAATTACAGTTTGGCCATTTGTTGATCTCATCTTCAGCAATTATGCTGAATACAATAAATAGTGAATTGTATGTTTTCTGTCATTATGTAAAGAACAGTGCTTGAAGTGGGCGGGTACCTCTGTATTTTCATTTCAGAGTATTGGGACATTTTCATGGAACCTCTCATAAATCTTCCTGTAGAACAGCGCAGAGGAAAACAATCGCAAAGGTTGCAGCCAGACAAATTATATCGGGGGACCATGTATTTATACCCCCCCCCCNTCCCCCCCCCCAGGACTGCTGTCAGAAATTTTGGTCCCCATGAAAAGAAATCTCTTTGGGCCCCACCGCCTGAAGCCAGAAGTGTACAAATACTCCTCCAGAACCCAATCAATGTATTCAAAGCTTTAAAAACTTTAAATATTAT